>ML844145.1:0-34643 GCA_009831015.1 Picea engelmannii | reverse complement strand
GAATTTTTCATGTCAGTACATCTTTATGTACTTCTAGCATTGTTTTGGGGCCCTAAACAGTGTTTTTTTGGCTTTCCACATTCAAAATATAGACGAAGTCAAAGTTTGAAGGGAAAATGTGTAGTTCTTGAAAATACCTTTCCAAAGGGCTATCACGCGCCTAAACCAGAGGTCGTATGAAAAAGTTACGACCCTGGGAAGTTGAGGTACTAACTTACCCATCGGGGCCCATATAACTTTTGGTGTTTCATCTCCTAGGTATAGGTTTTAGGATGTTTAAGGTTTTGGAGTTCATGAGTAATGTTAAAAAGGCCTCTGAAGACTCATTTTAATCACTCTTCTTAGACAAATGCACGTGGTAGCCACATATCTTCTCACAGATAGCTACCACCATTCGAGCAAGTTGTTTTCAGTTCTGCAGTTTTACAGTTTCATCCTATTTTATTTATTCAATAGAACTTATTATTCATTGGATACTTTTTTTTGTTCTTCGTACCTCTGTGTTATTGTATCAGAGAAGTCCTCTCTTCATTTATTTTTCTTTGTGCATGTCCCCAACAAGATCTGGGTACAAGAAATTGGGACTCGAACCAGTCGATCCTTCAAAATATCGGTCACACCGAACCCAACAAAAACCCATGGGGGACAAGAAGAAATATGATGGAGAAGGAGATCCTTTTAAAATGTTTCTCAAGGAATCCTTTTCACAAAATAGGAATGAAATGATGGACAACTTTGCAAAGATACTTCGACGGCTGCCCACAAGGCACGTGTATTCATCAAGCGGCCATGCAACCCCCTTCAAGGTACAAGTAATATTTTATATTCCATTATTTGAAGAACTAATAGATGAGGATGTTGTAGATAAATGGCTAAATCTTCTCGAAGGGTATTTTTTGATCCACAATTTTTTCGACAGGGAAAAGATTACTTTTGCACTCCTCAAGGTCATCCCCCATGTTAAGGACTGGTGGGATACTTACTCTAAGAAAGGGACCATAGAGGAATATGGAATATTTGCAGTCGCCCTTCCCTGGGATTCCTTTAAGTATGCCATTAAAGAACAATACTACCCTATTGGAAGCTACAAGGACAAGTACATAAGATGGACCACGCCACGTTAGGAAAGGGACCATAGAATACCATATTTCACCAATATTTTCCATACCCTATGCACAAAATTGGGTATCAAAGACTTTGAATGACATCTGGCACTCAAATACTGCGGTTGTCTACATAGATACATTCAAACAGAAATGAAGGTTCTGTACATTGTCTCATTAGGTGCATCTTATAGATATGTTGTCAAGATCGAGCAGAAATTTAAGAAGAAGAGGCGAGAGTTTGGATCTGCAAACTCCTCACATCCGAAGCAAGGAAAAGGAGGCCCCAACCCAAAAAACAATGGACAGAACAAAGATGGTCACTCTCAGGACAACCAGTCCAAGCCACAACACAAGAAGGGTAATGAGAAGTCAAAGAAGGACATGATAAAGTGGTGTGAATACCATAAAATCCCTTGGCACAACACCAAAGAATGTCTCTCCAAGAAATCACTGGTGACCGAGATGAATCTGAATCGAATCTAGAAGGAGGGAATCAAATTATTGATTTCAAACCCAACACCACTATCACTACCACCAAAATCCATTAAAGAAAACTAGAAGAACCAAAGGAAGGGGAACGCCTCTTTCACTCATAGATATGGGTAAATGGGGCTTCACTTCATTTCATTGTCTATAGCGACAGTCAGAAGAACCTGATCTCAGAAAATATTGGCAAGCAACTGGACCTGCCAATGACACTACACTTGCATCCCTACATCATCGATTGGCTTCACCAAGGAAGAGATCTTCGCTTCTATTAACAGTGGTGTCTACCCTATGGCATCAATCCCTTAAAAGATGAGGTATTGTGTTATATTTCTCCCCTTGAAGTTTTTGATGTTCTTTTAGGACATCCATATTCATGGAAGCGACATGTTGTGTATGAGTCCAGACCCCGAAGTTTTATTATTACTTTGGGTAGACAATTGTATAGGATACCATAGGTAGCGTCGCCTACCTCTATTTTTTTAATCTCTGCTAAAAAATGTAGTAAGGTCATTTCACAGACCGGAAATGTCATCTTCTTTGTGATCTATGCTCATAATAAGAAGAAGGTCACCGCCAAATCTGTGGCCTCTACAAAGAGACTTTATTTGTAGTAGAAAAAATTGGATGGGATTGTGGAAGAGTATAGAGACATCTTCTCCTCACCCACTAGGGTACCAATGCACTACCAATTCAAGCATCGAATTGATCTAACCCTTGGTGCACCTCTTCCTAATGGACCAGTCTATCATTGCTCACTAATGGAAAATGATGAAATCAAGTGTCATATCCAAGAGTTTCTTCAAAAGGGGAACACAATACTCAGCTCCTCCCCTTGTGGAAGCTCGATTGTATTGGTGCAGAAGAAAGACAGGACCTAGTGTCTCTACATTGATTATAGAGCATTAAAAAAAATCACATTCAGGAACATGTACCCAATTCCATGAATTGATGACCTTCTTGACCAACTCAAGGGGGAAAAGTTCTTCAGCAATATTGACTTAAAGTTTGGCTACCACCAGGTTCTCATCAAACCAACTAATGTATGAAAGACAACTTTCAAATCTAAATAAGGTATCTATGAATGGTTAGTCATGCCCTTAGTCTTAAAAAATGCACCAACCACTTTCATGATGTAATACCCCAAGGCCAAGCCCTTGCTAAATTGTAAAAATGTTTTGTAGGCTGGTGAGCCAAGTGATTATAAGCTAGGAGTAATATTTGATGATTAGGCCATAGAGCGTAGATGTTAAAGGCTAGTGAGCCTTTTTTTGTATATGTAAATACTTATATCATTAATAAAAATACATTGTTGTGTGTAGACCAGCCATGATAAAAGAGAATGGGGGACTAAGCTCCACTAGGAAGCGAAAGGGAGGGCTAAGAGACTAGGGGAAAAGGGCTAAGATTGAGGGCTTAACCCCAAGAGAATATTATGTTATTATTTCCTAAAGACTAAGGTGAGGATAATTGTTTTATCCTAAGTCTCATGGAAGAGGGAATGAATCTCAAGTGGAGAGAAACGATATCCAGGAAATCCATGTGTCAACCAGGGTGCATGCAAATATAGGTGGGGAAAATAGTATGTTTAGAGACCTCTCCCCATTCACTCACACATTCATGCACTGAGCATTCCCTCTATAATTGACCTCTGCAACATTCACGCACCTCAGGAACTTGCATCATTTTTGAGTTATCCCATACTTTTTTTATGAAGCATAGCGCACCTGTACTTTGCCTGAGCATGTATCATGCCTTGATGGATTTTTTTTGCTGCCAATGCAATTCATTTACTGAGCGTGGCTTGCTTCCATCATATGTTCTATACCCAATCTTTATTGTTTCCATCACCATTACTCGATTAACTTAGGATATGGACTGAAGAAGTAGGTTGTTATGCCTATAAGAAACTTTCTCCGGGTGAGAGAGGTTGTTGGGGAAGTGATTTCTTAGAGAGAGCTCAATGACAGCTATAGTGCTATGAGAATTCTTATATGTTCTATTGTTGAAGCCCTGGAAGGGAAGTGGGACAGCGAAAGGACTATTGAGTATAGAAGGGGAACACTTCCTGGTGTGGGACAACCATGTGGGGAATGAGAGGATGTAGGTTGTTACTATAAGTTGGATCCTAGGACAAAATCCTTCTTTTTTACTGTGCAACTTCCAGTTGTCTCGGCCTAGCCTAGGAATCCCTTTACCTAGGTGGAGTTTAGTCCTAGCTCGGGGGTGACCCACTAGTGAGAGGGATGAGCAGTGTGGTCTAAGGTTAAGAGGTTCGTGGAAGGTATGCATGTAGTTGGTGGTCTTCTATAAAAATATAAGTACCATTTATGTGTTCATTTGCATTTCGTGTATTTTTACATGTCTATATTTATGAGTTTTTCTTGTATATATTGTATGTATAGGCTTACTATTATTTCCGCATAAATTTGTGTATTCCCAGAATGTAATTGTTTGTTAATTTTTATATGTATGATGTTCCACAAGAGTTTTGTGGGGCATAGACCAGAAGTTCTATGGCTGGGTATGCTACAAAATTAGTATCAAAACTTAGAAAGAGTGGCTCTATGGAGTAGCATGGCCCAGCTTGGGTGGCCAGGGGTATTTTACACATGAGGTTGATGGATGATGTATTGAAACCCTTCACCAAATATCCTGTGGTGGTATATCAGGATTAGATCCTCATCTTCAACAGAACTTGGGTGATCTAGGTGGATATCGATGACCACCCACGTATTCCATGGGCTCAAAAAATAATTTTCCATATTGGTAGATTTTTGGGTTCCAAACTTTCGAGGTCGTTTTGAGGCCCTGAACGACGTTTTTAGGGGATTTGGATCCCAAGTGAATGCCCAAGTTATTGGCTTGGGCTAGTAGAAAATCGTTCTTCTCGGTTAGACCTTTCCAACGGTGTATTGAGCACCAAAAACAGAGATTGTATGCAAAAGTTACGCCCTCGAGAAGTTGGCATATCAACTACCCCCATCGGGGCCCGCAAACCTTTTGGATTTTCATCTTTCAGGGTTAGGGTTTTGGATTTTAATTATGTTAAAAAGGTATTTGGAGCCTCATTGTAACAATCATCTTCTTGTGAATGAGCATATCCACCACATCTCTTCTCAGAGATAATCCACCACCATTCCAACAATCTTGTTTTTTGTTGTATTTTACAGTTTCAACTTATTTCCTTATTGAATAGAAAACCATTTTTATTGTATCTACGTTATTCTTTGTTAAGAATATTTTAATAATTTGTATTAATTTAGTTCTTCTCATAAAATATGGATTAATAATCTTTTAATAACATGTATGCATCATAGCAGGATTCTCTTGATCGTTTTTTCAATGCATGTCCCTGACGAGGTCTAAGTATAGCATGTTGGGTCTCAAGCTTGTCTCTCTTGAAGAAAATTTCTCTTGCATGCCCAAGAAACCCTCCATGGTGGAATAAAATAAAAATGACAGAGCAGATGATTCTATCAATCTGTTGCTTGAGCAAGCTCTCACGCGACCGAGGAATGAAATGATGGAGAATTTTTCCCACATACTTCAATGCATGTCGATAGAAACAGACGCATCTTCATCAAAAATCCACTTTGGAAGCACCTCTCCTTTCAAGGTACAGGTTAATTTTGATATTCTTGTATTTGAAGGTCAGATAGATGTGGATGCCCTAGACAAATGGTTAAATCTTCTAGAATGCTATTTCTATGTCCACCAATTTTCTGATAGGGGAAAGATCACCTTCGCACTCCTTAAATCTCTCCCCCATGTCAAACATTGGTGGGAAACTTACTGGGAGAAAATTTCCACAGAAGATTCTAGAATATAAGGGGTTGATCCCACTTGAGATTTTTTTGTGGATGCGGTAAAGGAACAGTATTACCCTGTTGGAAACTATGAGGACCAGTATATGAGATGGACCACACTACAGAATGAGAGGGTCCAAGCAGTTATGGAGTTCACCAATACCTTACATACCTTGTGCACCAACCTGGGTATCAAAGACTCTAAACGACATTTGGTTCTGAAATACAGTGGGGCTATACACAGATACATCCAAACTAAAATGGATTTTCTAGAAATATCATCACTCGGTGTTTCTTATCAATATGATGTTAAAATCGAGAAGAAATTTAAGCACCAGAACAAACGGGATTTTGGGTCTGTAAATCCGCAACAACCAAAGTATGATAAATACATCCCTCACAAACAGTCTCTCAAAAACTAGTCCAAGACATAGGAAAAGAAGGGTCACGGGAACATAAAGAAGGACAATGGAAAATGGTGCGATTTTCAAAAACTCCCCTTGTACAACACCGATGAATGTCGCTCAAAACAGTCATTGGTGGCCAAGATCAAAGACAAGGAGTCGAACCATGCTTCAAAATATGATTCTAAAAATTGTGGTAAAAGATAGATCATCGATGCAGACCCCACTGCTATTGGCGTGACCGCAACAATTCAACCAGAAGAACCAACAAATCTTGAAGAGGGGGAGAGAATTTTTCATTCACAGATGTAGGTGAAGGAGACCCCACTTCATTTTATTTTTGATAGTGGAAGCCAGAAGAACCTCATCTCAGTATAGGTCACCAAACAGTTGGGATTGTCAACAACACCACACCCGCAACCATACAACATCAGGTGGCTTTGCCAGGGATGATATATTCATGTCAGAAAGAAGTTTTGATTGTCTTACAAAATCCATCCCTTCAAGGGTGAGGTATTATGTGATGTTTCCCCATTGGATGTCTGTGATGTTATCTTGGGCTAGCCATATATGTAGAAACATCATTTTGTTTATGAGTCTCGACCCCGTAGTGTCATTATTTCTCTGAGGGGTCATCTTTACAAAATACGAGAGGTATTTCCGACCATTATTCCACATAAACATTGTCGCAAGGTAGTATCTCATACTACAAAATTTAGCTTCTTCAAAATCTGTTCAAAAGGGGAACAAAAGGATATTGAAACCACTATAGCGTCGACCCAAGCACCTTATGTCCAACAGAAGAAAGTCGAAAATATTGCAGCAAAATGCAAAGATTACTTCTTCACACAGTCACCTAAGGTAGACCAATTGGTTGAACAGATTCAACCCCACCAGCAATAGGTTCGTGACATCCTTCCACAAACTGAGCAACGCGAGGTCTCCAGAAGGGCAAGCAACTCACCAAGATTCAGATTCAACAAACGCTTCCTCTCTCTCCCCCAGGATCTCAATGCAATGGAGACAATTTTGTTCCAAAGGAGGGAGGATTGTTCCAGGTGGATATCGATGGTCACCCACCTATTCCATGGGCTCGAAAAATAGTTTTCCATATTGGAATGTTTCGGTTGTTTTCAAGTTCCAAACTTCCAGGGCCGTTTTGAGGCCCTAAACGACATTTTTTGGGGATTTGGAGGCTAATTGATTGCCAAAGAAACTTACTTGTGCTAGTCAAAAATATTTCTTCTTCGTTAGACCTTCTTAACGGTGTATCGAGCACCCCAAACAAAGATCGTATGCAAACGTTACGCCCCTAGGAAGTTGACGTATCAACTATCCCAACCGAGGCCCACAAACCTTTTGGATTTTCATCTTTCGAGGTTAGGGTTTTGGATTTTAATTATGTTAAAAAGGACTTTGGAGCCTCATTGTAACAATCATATTCTTGCGAATGTGAGTAACCATCACATCTCTTCTTATAGATAAGCTTCCACCATTCTAGCATGTCTTTCACTTTGTATTTTTACAGTTTTTGTACATTTTCTCTCATTAATAGAAGATTATGTATTATTGTATATATGTGTTTATGGTTGCATCTCTGATACATTTTTGTTATATTTTTGTATATCTACAATATCTATGTGCATTTCTTTATTATATCTCCGCTCTCATTTCATGCCGAAAAAAATTTGGATCATTGGGAGGAGCACCTATAGCATATTCATCATGTTTTGATCACTTTGCAACGGCACCAACTATATGAAAACTTGGAAAAATTATCCTTTGGAATGAACAAGGTCCAATACTTGGGATTCATTGTTGATGAGCATGGGGTACATGTGGATCCAACTAATATTCAAGTCATCCATGATTGGACAACCCCAGCCACACTAACTGAGCTTCAAAGCTTCTTGGGACTTGCTAACTTCTACCGACAGATTGTGTTGGGATTCTCCCATATTGCATGGGCCCTCAACCAAGTGACCAAGGGTGGTGGAAGGGAAAATTTTCCATGGGGGAAGGCACAACAATGAGCATTTGATTATCTGAAGCATTGTTTGTGGTCATCTCTAGTACTCTCCTTACCTGATCTTCAAAAACCGTTCAAGATTAAGATAGATGCATCTGACTATGTTGTAGGCATAGTTCTCACTTAGCATGGTCATCCATTAGCATACCATAGTGAGAAAATATCAGATACCATTCGTAAATACCCCACCTATGAAAAGGAAATTTATTCCATTGTGAAATATTTTCGTCAATGGAAACACTACATTCTATGAAAGGAGACAATCATCCACAATGATCACAAGCCTATGCAATTCATACAAAAACAAGGGAAGTTGTTGAATGAACACCATAAAAAGTGGTCTACATACCTAGAGCAGTTCCATATCAACATCGAGTATAAGACAAGGAGAAAAAATTGTGTCGTTGAATGCCTCAGTCGACCTCCCGTGGCTGCACTCACCACTATGCTCCATTCCTGTGGGCATGAGGCATCTGAGTGGCCCCAAATTTATTAACGAGATCTTGACTTCTCCACCACCTATAAAATATTGGGAATAGGAGTGAATGCCATCAATTTTCACCTTTAGGATGGATTATTATGCCATCTGGTCCATCTATTTTTTCCTGCAAGCAAGCGTGCAAAGTTGATTTGGGAGGCTCACTACAATTGGATGGCAGGACATTTTGGCATGGAGAAAATTGTGGTCGTTCTACAGAAAAACATTTATTGTCCAAAACTTTGATAGGACATCAATAAGTATATCATATCTTTCACTTCCTATGTCATTTCCAAGAAAACCATCAATAAGAAAGGCTTATACACCCCTCTTCCTATTCCCGAGAGGCCTTGGGAATCCATCTCGTTGGATTACATATCTGGCCTTCCATTCACCAAGCAAGACAATGATTGCATATTTGTGGTGGTTGATCAGTTTTTGAAGATGGTCATTCTCACGGCCTACAATAAGAGCATCACAGCAGCAGATATTGCCAATCTCTTATTCCAACAAGTGTGGATCTATTTTTGGATACCACAGACCACCATCTCTAATTGGGACAGTAGGTTCCTCAACACATTTTGGTCACGTCTCTGGTCATTGTTGGACACCAAGGTCACTAAATCTGTTTCCTTCCACCCTCAAACCAATGGCCAAAAAAAGGTTTTTAAGCCCTATACAAATCCCAATGATATGTATAAACCCCTTATTATTCCCTATATATTGAATTATTACATTTCTAGTAGGTCGTCTATAACTTTTCTTTTCACCCTTTTATTATAATTGTAGCCCTTTGTCTCATATATATATATCAAGGAGATATAGTATTAGGATCATGTTATTGCATGGGCCCTCAGCCAAGTGACCAAGGGCAGTGGAAGGAAAACTTTTGCATGGGGGAAGGCACAACAATGAGCATTTGATTATCTGAAGCATTGTTTGTGGTCATCTCCAGTACTCTCCTTACCCGATCTGCAACAACCGTTCAAGATTAAGACATATGCATTTGACTATGTTGTAGGAACATTTCTCACTTAGCACGGTCATCTAGTAGCATACCATAGTGAGACACTCTGATATACCGTTCGGAAATACCCCACCTATGAAAAGGAAATTTATTCCATTGTGAAATATTTTCGTCAATGGAAACATTACATTCTATGAAAGGAGACAATCATCCACACTGATCACAAGCCTATGCAATTCATACAGACACAAGGGATGTTTCAGAATGACTGCCATCAAAAGTGGTCTACATACCTACAATAGTTCTATATCAACATCGAGTATAATACAGGGAGCACAAATTGTGTCATTGAATGCCTCAATCGACCTCCCATGGTTGCACTCACCACTGTGCTCCATTCCTATGGGTGGCATCTGAGTGGCCTCAACTTTATTAGTGAGATCCTGACTTCTCCACCACCTATCAAATGGGTATAGGAGTGAATGTCACCAATTTTCACCTTTAGGATGGATTATTATGCCATCTGGTCCATGTCTATGTTCCTGCAAGAAAGCGTGCAAAGTTGATTTGGGAGGCTCACTACAGTCGGATGGCATGACATTTTGGCATGGAGAAAACTATGGTCGTTCTACAAAAAAAAAATTGTTGTCCAAAACTTTGATAGGACATCAACAAGTATATGAGATCTTTCACTTCCTGTGTCATTTCCAAGAAAACCATCAATAATCAAGGCTTATACACCCTTATTCCTATTCCTGAGAGGCCTTGGGAATCCATCTCGTTGGATTACATATATGGTCTTCCATTCACCAAGCAAGACAATGATTTCATATTTGTGGTGGTTGATCGATTTTCCTAGATGGTCATTCTCACGGCCTATAAGAAGAGCATCATGGTGGAAGATACTTGCAATCTCTTATTCCGACAAGTGTGGATCCATTTTTGGATACCACAGACCACCATATCTAATGGGGATAGTAGGTTCCTCAACACATTTTGGTCATGTCTCTGGTCACTATTGGACACTAAGGTCACTAAATCCACTTCCTTTCATCCTCAAACCAATGGCCAAACAAAGTTTGTTAATCCCTATACAAAGCCCAATGATATGTATAAAACCCCTTAGTATTCCATAGATATTGAATTATTACATTTCTAGTAGGTCGGCTAGAACTTTTCTTTGCACCCTTTCATTATAATTGTAACCCTTTGTATCCTATATNNCAAGGAGATCTATCATTAGGACCATCTTATTGCATGGGCCCTTAGCCAAGTGACCAAGGGTGGTGGAAGGGAAACGTTTACATGGGGGAAGTCACAACAACAAGCATTTGATTATTTGAAGCATTATTTGTGGTCATCTCTAATACTCTCCTTACTTGATCTGCAACAACCATTTAAGATTAAGATGGATGCATCTGACTGTGTTGTAGGTGTAGTTCTCACTTAGCATGGTCATCCAGTATCATACCATAGTGAGAAACTCTCAAATACAGTTCGTAAATACCCCACCTATGAAAAGGAAATTTATTCCATTGTGAAATATTTCGTCAATGGAAACATTATATTTTGTGAAAGGATAAAATCATCCACACTGATCACAAGCCTATGTAGTTCATACAGACACAAGGGAAGTTGCAGAATGACCGCCATCAAAAGTGGTCTACACAACTACAACAATTCCATATCAACATCAAGTATAAGACAGGGAGCACAAATTGTGTCATTGACTGTCTCAGTCAACCTCCCATGGATGCACTCACTGCTATGCTCCACTCCTATGGGCATGAGGCATCTGAGTGGCCCCAAATTTATTAGTGATATCCTGACTTCTCCGACACCTATCAAATCTTGGGTATAGGAGCGAATGTCATCGATTTTCACCTTTAGGATGGATTATTATGCCATCTAGTCCATCTTTGTGTTCCTGCAAGCAAGCATGCAAAGTTTATTTGGGAGGCTCACTACAGTCGGATGGCATGACATTTTGGCATGGAGAAAACTATGGTCATTCTACAGAAAAAAAAGTTATTTTCCAAAACTTTGATAGGACGGCAATAAGTATATCTGATCTTTCACTTCCTATGTCATTTCCAAGAAAACCATCAATAAGAAAGGCTTATACACCCCTCTTCCTATTCTTGGAAGGCCTTGGGAATCCATCTTTATGGATTACATATCTGGCATTTCATTCACCAAGCAAGACAATGATTGCATATTTGTGTTGTTTGATCGATTTTTGAATATGGTCATTCTCACGACCTACAAGAAGACCATCATAGCGGCAGATACTGCCAATCTCTTATTCCAGCAAGTGTGGATCCATTTTCGGATACCATAGACCACCATCTCTAATCGGGACAGTAGGTTCCTCAACACATTTTGGTCACGTCTATGGTCACTGTTGGACACCAAGATCACTAAATCCATTTCCTTCCACCCTCAAACCACTGGCCAAAAAAAGGTTGTTAATCCCTATACAAAGCCCAATGATATGTATAAAACCCCTTATTATTCCCTAGATATTGAATTATTACATTTCTAGTAGATCGGCTAGAACTTTTCTTTGAACCCTTTCATTATAATTGTAACCCTTTGTCTCCTATATATATCAAGGAGATATAGTATTAGGATCACATTATTGCATGGTCCCTTAGCCAAGTGACCAAGGGAAGTGGAAGGGAAACTTTTTCATGGGTGAAGGCATAACAACGAGCATTTGATTATCTGAAGCATTGCTTGTGGTCATCTCCAGTACTCTCCTTTCCTGATCTACAACAACCATTTAAGATTAAGAAAGATTCATCTGAATATGTTGTAGGCGCATTTCTCACTTAGCATGATCATCTAGTAGCATACAATAGTGAGACACTCTGAGATACTGTTTGGAAATACCCCACCTATGAAAAGGAAATTTATTCCATTATGAAATATTTTCATCAATCGAAACATTACATGTTGTGAAAGGAGACAATCATCTACACTGGTCAAAATCCTATGTAGTTAATACAGACACAAGGGAATTTGCAGAATGGTTGCCATCAAAAGTGGTCTACATACCTACAACAGTTCCATCTCAACATTGAGTATAAGACAGGGAGCACAAATTGTGTCATTGACTTCCTTAGTCGACCTCCTGTGGTTGCACTCACCACTGTGCTCCATTCCTGTCGGAATGAGGCATATGAGTGGCCCCAACTTTATTAACGAGATCCTGACTTCTCCACCACCTATCAACTCTTGGGTATAGAAGTGAATGTTACCAATTTTCACCTTTAGGATGGATTATTATTCCATCTGATCCATCTCTTTGTTCCTGCAAGCAAGCGTGCAAACTTGATTTGGGAGGCTCACTATAGTCGAATGGAAGGACATTTTGGCATGGAGAAAATTGTGGTCATTCTACAGAAAAAAAATTATTGTCCAAAACTTTGATAGGACGTCAACAAGTATATCATATCTTTCACTTCCTGTGTCATTTCCAAGAAAACCATCAATAAGAAAGAATTATACACTCCTCTTCCTATTCCCTAGAGGCCTTGGGAATCCATATCGATGGATTACATATCTGGCCTTCCATTCACCAAGCAAGACAATGATTGCATATATGTGGTGGTTGATCAGTTTTCAAAGATGGTCATTCTCATGGCCTACAAGAAGAGCATCACAATGGAAGACACTGCCAATCTCTTATTCCAACGAGTGTGGATCCATTTTTGGATACCACATACCACCATCGCTAATAGGGATAGTAGGTTCCTCAACACACTTTTGTCGCGTCTCTGGTCACTGTTGGACACCAAGGTCACTAAACCCACTGCCTTTCACCCTCAAACCAATGGCCAAAAAAAGGTTGTTAAGCCCTATACAAAGCCCAATGATATGTATAAAACCCCTTATTATTCCCTAGATATTGAATTATTACATTTCTAGTAGGTTGGATAGAAATTTTCTTTGCACCTTTTCATTATAATTATAACCCTTTGTCTCCTATATATATATCAAGGAGATCTAGTATAAGGATCATCTTATTGAATGGGCCCTCAGCCAAGTGACAAAGGGCAGTGGAAGGGAAACATTTGCATGGGGGAAGGCACAACAACGAGCATTTTATTATCTCAAGTATTGTTTGTGGTCATCTCTAGTACTCTCCTTACCCGATCTACAACAACCATTCAAGATTAATATGGATGCATCAGACTATGTTGTAAGCACAATTCTCACTTATCATAGTCATCCAGTAGCATACCATAGTGAGAAACACTCAGATATAGTTTGGAAATACCCCACCTATGAAAAGGAAATTTATTCCATTGTGAAATATTTTCGTCAATGGAAACATTACATTCCGTGAAAGGAGATAATCATCCACACTGATCACAAGCCTATGCAATTCATACAGACACAAGGGAGTTGCAGAAGGACCGCCATAAAAAGTGGTCTACAAAACTACAATAGTTCCATATCAACATAGAGTATAAGACAGGGAGCACAAATTGTGTCGTTGACTGCCTCATTCGATCTCTCATGGCTGCACTCACCATTGTGCTCCATTCCTATGGGTATGAGGCATCTGAGTGGCCCCAACTTTATTAGCGAGATCCTGACTTCTCCACCACCTATAAACTCTTGGGTATAGGAGCGAATGTCATCGAATTTCACCTTTAGGATGGATTATTGTGCCATCTGGTCCATCTCTGTGTTCCTGTAAGTGAGAATGAAAAGTTTATTTGGGAGGCTCACTATAGTCGGATGGCAGGACAGTTTGGCATGGGGAAAACTGTGGTTGTTCTACAGAAAAAATTTATTGTCCAAAACTTTGATAGGACGTCAACAAGTATATCAAATATTTCACTTCATGTGTCATTTCCAATAAAACCATCAATAAGCAAGGCTTATACACCCCTCTTCCTATTCCCGAGAGGCTTTGGGAATCCAACTTGATGGATTACATATCTAGCCTTCCATTCACCAAGCAAGACAATGATTTCATATTTGTGGTGGTTGATTGGTTTTCGAAGATGGTCATTCTCACAGCCTACAAGAATAGAATCACAGCGACAAATACTACCAATATCTTATTCCAACGAGTGTGGATCCATTTTTGGATACCACAGACCACCATCTCTTATCGGGACAGTAGGTTCCTCAACACATTTTGGTCGCATCTTTGGTCACTAATGGACACCAAGGTCACTAAATCCACTGCCTTCCACCCTCAAAACAATGGCCAAACAGAGGTTTTTAAGCCCTATACAAATCCCAATGATATGTATAAAACCCCTTATTATTCCCTATATATTGAATTATTACATTTCTAATAGGTCGGCTAGAAATTTTCCTTGCACCCTTTCATTATAATTGTAACCCTTTGTCTACTTTATATATATCAAGGAGATCTAGTATTAGGATCATCTTATCTCATTTCATATTGTGTTTTGAATTTTATATATTGTAAAGGATGTTACCCCTCGAAGTGGACTGAATTTTATTGATTTATTATCATTTTTAAGGCGTTGGGCCATAACATTTAGTATCATAGCTCAAGTTCTTAGGGTTTCGTTGTTGCATCTGAGACACCTTGGAATTTTCACTATAAATTGTTTTCTATGAATTTTCAGAAGAAACCCTTTGGATTGTATTTATTATATGGATCAAGGTGTGTAGGGTTCAAATTTCATCTCTTGAAGCCTTATACTTTCAGAGATATAGCATGTTTAAGATAGGGTTCTGGAATCATCCTGAATTTAGTCATCGCGTAATTTTCACTATAAAACATTTTCTTTGATGTTTCAGACACTAATACATGGAGTATATTAATATAAATTATCAAGGTAGTTTTAATAAAAATTACATCTTCTGGTTCATCCTACTTTTGTAGATACATAGGGCATCTGAGTAGTCATATTAACTAATCTCGAACAGGTGTTCTAGGTAAAACAGTGATATTGTCTTCAGTGAGTATCCAAATTAAGTGATACCAGTTGCATTAGACATTTTACAATATGTATTATTTGAGGTGCAAATTTCATAATCAAATATCATGTATTGTTCTCTTGGAAATATTTACAAGTACACTCTCCTGGAAGGGACAAAAATCAGCAAGGTGTGGGGAAGTTACCATAACTTCCACTTGGAACATCCAATTTTGATCAGACTGGTGGCATTGTAGAGAGGACATATCAGAGAAATATAGAATAAAAGTTCAGAACCATAAGGGCCAAAATTTAGGATATACACCAGAAGAAAGATAAACCAAGAGGAAAAACTCCAAATTAAGGGTTTTAAACGTACGCAACTTACAATTGGCATAATTATTTTTGGAATATTTGTTTCGGGTGATTTGAAATTTGTGATAAATAAAAAATACAGGATTATTATTATTATTATTACTCCATATGGGTACCAAAAAGGTGACAACACCTATTAAACCTCCAGAAGTCTCATCTGTGACTCAAGAAGAAAATGAAGACATACAGAACAAGTTGTCCAAATTGGAGGAACAAATTAAGAATGTGAGTGAAAATTCTAATAATTGGGTAAACTCACAAAGAAAAATTCAAGTACTGGAAGGGAAGATGAATGGAATGGAAAAAAATATGGAGGGTATGAAAAACAAGATGGATGATATGTAAAATAAGATGGAAGAAAATAAGAATGACGTAAAAAGAGAAATACAAAATTCCATGAAGGAAATGCAAAATATGTCTTCTTTGATATCTCAAGCTACAGATGGAATATTCCCTAAAGGAGACATCAAAATGGAATGGACTCATGAAAATAAAGGTAGTACTCATGTTGAACAAACTGCCAATAATAAGCCATTTAGTGAATCTAACTCTAATTGTGGAGTTAATTCTAGTGGGGGTCCTAAATTAAACTTTCCCAAAATTGAATTAAATAAGTTTGATGGTACAGAGGTATTTACTTGGGTGAACCAAATAGAGAAATATTTTGAACTACATAATATTATGGATTATAAGAAAATGATTCACATAGAAACCTTGAAATTTGAGATAAAACCATATCAATAGTATCAATGGTATAAATGGATAGTGAAAAGGCATCCCCCTTTATATCACTACACTTGGGGTTTATTTACAAGAGACTTAGAAGCACAATATGGGAAAGTTTGAGAACAAGACTACTTCAGTCAATTGACAAGAATCAAGTAGTTAGGTGATATTAAAGAATATAATTCAGAATTCTCGGTACTGGCCACAAGGGTGGATAACCTAAGTGATGAACACTTGTTGGAAGCTTACATGGGTGGATTAAAACAAGACATTAAACATGAACTTTTCTTAAGACAAACTACAAGTGTTATGGAAGCTATGAAAAATGATCGTCATATTCATGCCAAAAATAACGCTACACACAAGTATAGAATTGGAGGAAAAGATTTTTTGGGGGGTCATAATACAACCATATCTCAACCAACGAGGTTGACACCTAGGTAAATGGATGAAAAAAGAGCAAAAGGAATATGTTTCAATTGTGCTAGCAAGTACAGTAAAAGGCATAAATGTAGTGGGAAGAAATTATTCTACATAGACTGTGAAGAGGAAGAATATAGTTTACCTAAACCAACAAGGTTGACACCTCAACAAATAGATGAAAGAAGAGAAAAAGGACTATGTTTCAATTGTGACAGCAAGTACAGTAAGGGGCATAAATGCAGTGACAAGATATTAGTCTACAGAGACTGCAAAGAGGAAGAAGATCAAGAATTGGAACCATCACAAGACCCAAATCTAGAAGAGACTACCCCCACAATATATTATCATGCTTTGGTCGGTATCATTACTCCACAAACCCTCAATATACAAGGATACATCAAAAAGAAAAAGGTAACAATATTGATTGATTCAGGTAGCGCCCATAATTTCATCAATTACAAATTAGAAAAAGATCTCAATTGTTTTTTATATCCTACACCAGAGTTTCAAGTAATGATTGTAAATGGAGGTACCATAAATTGTTCAGGGAAATTCCATAGTATTAAGCTCAACATGGGGGAGTATTTTCTGGATAGCCCCATTATGTCCATCCAAATGGGGGGTGTTGATATTGTATTATGGGTCCAATGGTTGCAATCACTGGGAATAGTGGCTTTTGATTTTCAAAATATATTTTATGATATTTCCTCAAATGGAAAGGAAATTGAGCTTAGAGGTATCCAAGGGAAACCCTCTAAAGTGATAATCTCTAATAGCATGGAAAACTTTATCAAAAAATGACACTAGGGTGTAATTTCACAATTGTGCTCACTTGTTGTTCAAACATCTATAGCCCTAGCTCCACCAGATGTCCAAATTATTATCAACAATCATTCCAAGGTATTTGGTGAAATTCCTAAGGGTCTTCCACCTACTTGAGACCAAAACCATGCTATTCATTTGTAGCCAGGAAGTGTACCACCTAACAATAGGCCGTACAGGTATCCATATGCACAGAAGAGTGAGATTGAATGCATGATCCAAGAAATGTTAGAGGTTATCATCATTCAACATAGCCAAAATTATTTCTCTTCGACAGTGGTGTTGGTTACAAAAAAGGATGACTCATGGCATATGTGTCTAGATTATAAACAACTCAACAAAATGACCATCAAAGATAAGTTTCCTATCCTTGTCATTGATGAATTATTAGATGATTTACATGGAGAAAAATTATTTACTAAGTTGGATCTTCGTTCAAGATATCATCAAATCAGAATGAGATAGGAATACATTCCTAAAATAGCTTTTAGAACACATGAATGTCATTATGAATTTTTGGTTATGCCATTTGGACTAACTAATGCACCGTCAACATTTCAAGGCTTGATGAATTCCATTTTCAAGCCCTTCCCTAGAAAATTTGTGTTAGTATTTTTTTATGACATACTAATCTACAAAAAATCTTGGGAAGAGCATGTACAACATGTTGAGAGAGTATTTCAACTATTGGAAGAGAAAAAATTTTATGCAAAGCCTTCCAAGTGTGCCTTTTGGGTTCAAGAAGTGGAATATTTGGGTCATATTGTATCTCATGAAGGTGTAAAAGTGAACCCTAACAAAATTAAATATATAAGGGAATGGACAATTCCCAAAACCTTGAAGAAACTTAGAGGATTCTTAGGATTGACAGGCTCTAACCTCAATTTTTTCAAGAACTATGGTCAAATACCAACACCTCTAACAACATTATTAAAAAAGGAAGCATTTTCTTGGACATAAGAAGCAACCAAAGATTTTGAAAAACTTACGAAGGCTATGTGTACAACCCCCATCTTCACCAAACCTAACTTCACAAAAACATTTATTGAGTGTGATGCCTCGGGCCATGGAATTGGTGAATTTTTAATACAGGAAGGAAGGCCCCTTACCTTTGAAAGAAGAAAACTTAAAGGAAAAACCTTAGTCAAACCCATTTATGAAAAAAAAATGTTGGTCATACTACATTGATCCGGATTTATTTTCGGCACGAAATGAGAGCAGAGATATAATAAATAAATGCATAGAGATATCAAAAATATTCAATAATATACCAAAAATGTATCAGAGATGCAACCATAAACACAGATATATAGTAATACACGATTTCTATTAATGAAAGAAATGTACAAAGACTGTAAAAATACAGAGTGAAAGACTCGCTAGAATGGTGGCAGCTTATCTCTGAGGAGAGATGTGCCGGCTACTCGCATTCACAAGAAGATGATTACAATGAGGCTCTTAAGGAATTTTTACAATAAAAAGGAATGCCAAAAACCATAGACATCCAAAAACCTAACCCTAGGAGATGAAGCGCCAAAAGTCATGTGGGCCCCGTTTGGGTAAGTTAGTACATCAACTTCCCGGGGTCGTAACTTTTGCATACGATCTCTGTTTTAGGTGTATGATAGCTTGTTGGAAAGGTATCATCGAAGAGATTCATTTTGGGGGATAAATAATTCCTTCAAATATAATTGAGAATCTCGATCTCTAAAAACCTTCATTTGGGCCCTCAAAATGGCCCCAGAAGTTAAAAACTGCTAAAAATAGTAAATTGCCAAAATTGCTAGAAAATTGTTTTGAGCCAATTGGAAAAGGTGGGTGGCCACTGATATCCACCTAGATAATTCCTCCCTCCTTATGAAGAAATGGTCTCCATTGCGTTGATTTCCCGGGGGAGAGGGAAGAGTGTTTGTTGAATCTGCATCTTGGTGAGTTGCTTGCCTTGTTGGAGAAGTTGTGTTGCTTAGCTTGTTGAAGGTTGTCACAAACATGTGGCTGGAAGGGTTGGACCTTTTTAACCAGTCTAGATACATGAGATTATTTTGTGAAGAAGGAATCTTTACACTTTCTTGCAATCTTGTCAACCTACTTCTGTTGGATAGAAGGTGCTTAGGCCGAGGTTTTAGTGGTTGCAATATCCTTATGTTCACCTTTTGAACAGATTGTGAAGAAGCTAAATTTTGTAGTATGAGATACTAAATTGCAACACTATTTAGGTGGAACAGTAGTCGGAACTGCCTTTGGTATTTTGTAGAGATGACCCCCCAAATTAACAATGACACTATGGGGTCGAGGATCATAAATAGCATGGCGCTTCCACATATATGGCTGGCCCAAGAGAACATCAAAAACATCCAGTGGGGAAACATCACATAATGCCTCATCCTTGGCGAAGCCACCCGATTTTGTATGGTTGCAGGTGTGGTTTTGTCGACAATCCCAACTATTCGACGACCTCTGTTGAGATGAGGTTCTTCTGGCTTCTGCTATCAAAAATAAAATGCAGTGGGGTCCCCTTCACCCACATCTGTGAATGAAAAAGGTGCTCCCCCTCTTCAAGATTTTTTTGTTTTTCTGGTTGAATTGTTGCGGTCGCGACAATAGCAGTGGAGTCTGCGTCGATGATCTGGCTTTTACCAATATTTTCAGAATCAGATTCTGAATCAGGGTTCAGCTCCTTGTCTTTGATATCGACCACCAATGACTTTTTTGAGTGACATTCATCGGTGTTGTGTCAGGGGATTTTGTGGAAATCACACCATTTCCCAGTGTCCTTCTTTGTCTTTCTATGTCCCTTCTTTCCATGTGGCTTGGACTGGTTTTTGGGAGGTTGTTTGTTAGGGATGTCTTGTCATACTTTGGTTGTTGTAGATTTGCAGACCTGAACTCCTATTTGTTCTGGTGCTTAAATTTCTTCTCGATTTTAACATCATATCGATAAGCGACACCAAGTAATGAGATGTCCATAAAATCCATTTCAGTTTGGATGTATCTATGTAGAGCCCCACGGTATTTCAGAACCAAATTCTATTCAGAGTCTTTGATACCCAGCTTGGTGTGCAAGGTATGGAAGGTGTTGGTGAACTTCGAAACTGCTTGGCCCCTCTCTTGCCACAGTGTGGTCCATTTCATGTACTGGTCCTCATAGTTGCCAACAGGGTAATACTGTTCCTTTACCGCATCCACAAAAAAATCCCAAGTGGGCTCGGCCCCATATATTCTAGACTCTTATGTGGAACTCTGCTCCCAGTAAGTTTCCCACTAATGTTTTACATGGGGGAGAGCCTTAAAGAGTTCAAAGATGATCTTTTCTCTGTCAAAAAAATTGTGAACAGAGAAATAACCTTCTAACAGATTTAACCATTTATCTAGGGCATCTGCATCTATCTAACCTTCAAATATAGGAATATCAAAATTGACCTGTACCTTAAAAGGAGAGGTGCCTCCAAAGTGGTTGCTTGATGAATATGTGCCTGATGCTATCGAGAGGCAATGAAGGATGTGGTAAATATTCTCCATCATATCATCCCTTTGTCGCATGAGAGATTTCTCAAGCAACAGACTTATAGGATCATCTACTCCGTCATTTTTCTTTTCTTCCACCATGGAGGGTTTATTGGGCATGCAAGAGTGATTTTATTCAAGAGATACAAGCTCGAGACCCAACTTACTATACTCGGACCTCGTCGGGAACATGTACTAAAAAAAATGATCAAGAACAACATGCTCTGATACCACTGATTCGGATTTATTTTCGGCATGAAATGAGAGCAGAGATATAATAAAGAAATGCATAGAGATATCGCAGATATTCAATAATATAACACAAATGTATCATAGATGCAACCATAAACACATATATACAGTAATACATGATTTCTATTAATGAAATAAATGTACAGAGACTGTAAAAATACAGAGTGAAAGACTTGCTAGAATGGTGGCAGTTTATCTTTGAGGAGAGATGTGATGGATAATCGCATTCACAAGAAGATGATCATAATGAGGCTTTGAAGGCCTTTTTACAATAAATAGGAATTTCCAAAACCCTATACATCCAAAAATCCAACCCTGGGAGATGAAGCACCAAAATTCATATGGGCCCTGTTTGGGTAAGTTAGTACATCAACTTCCTGGGGTCGTAACTTTTGCATATGATCTCTACTTTAGGCATATGATAGCTCGTTGGAAAGGTATCATCGAGGAGATTCCTTTTGGGATATAAAGAATTCCTTTGGATATAAATGAGAACCTTGATATCTAAAAACCTTCATTTGGTCCCTCAAAATGGCCCCGGAAATTAAAAACTACTAAAAATAGTAAATTGTCAAAATTGCCAGAAAACTATTTTGAGCCAGTCGAAAAAGGTGGGTGGCCACCGATATCGAGATGGATCATACATGTAATTCATAAATGGCACCCCTAATTAATATGGAGACACTTCAAGGTAAAAACAGATCATGACAGTTTGAAGTACTTTTTGGAGCAACGATTATCTTCAGAAGAGCAACAAAAATGGGTTACAAAGATGTTGGTTTATGAATTTGAAATTTTATATAAAAAAGGAAAACATAATGTTGAAAAAGATGCCCTTTCTAGGAAAGAACAAGAAACAAAAGGTTCACCATGTGCTATTTTTATGCCACAATCAGATTGGGTGGGAGAAGCAAGGATATAATGGAATCAAGATCAATAGGTATGCAAGATCATTCAAAATCTACATGAAGACCCCAGTTCAATAGAAACTTTTATATGGAAGAATGAATTTCTATGGTATCATGATCGCCTATACTTATGTAACAATTCCCATCTCAAATAGAAAATCCTTTTGGAATTGCACACTTCGGGGTCTAGACTCATACACAACATGTCACTTCCACGAATATGGTTGTCCTAAAATAACATCACAAAATTCAAGGGGATAAATATAAAACAATACCTCATCTTTGAAGGGATTGATGCCATAGGGCAGACGCCACTGTTAGTTGAAGTGAATATCTCTTCCTTGGTGAATCCAATCGATGGTGTAGGGATACGAGTGCAGTGTCATTGGCAAGTCCAGTCGCTTGACGACCTTTGCTGAAATCGGGTTATTTTGACTGTCGCTATCGACAATGAAATGAAGTGAAGCCCCATTTACCCACATCTATAAGTGAAAGAAGTGTTCCCCTTCCTCTGGTTCTTCTGGTTTTCTTGAATGGATTTTGGTGGACATTCAGGATTCTTGAAAACATACCACATGGTCAAAAATGATTGTTTCTAGGAAGGTATTAAAAACAATGTTCAAAGGTTTGTGTTGGAATGTCTGGTATGCCAACCGAATAAGGGAGAGACAATCAAGACTCCAGGTCTCCTACAACCATTAGTTATACCAAGCCAACCTTAGGAAGAATTTTCCATGGATTTATTATAGGTTTACCAAAATCAAAAAGAAAGACAGACATCATGGTAGTAGTGGATCAACTAACAAAGTATGCCCATTTTTTATCTCTTTCTCATCCAGGTTTCCCCCTCAAAGTGGATTGAATTTTATTGATTTCTTATTATTTTTAAGTCATTGGGTCATAACAGAGATCGTCAATCGGATGATTGTGCACATCTTTCACATGTATAACTCTAATAATCTGCATACATGGAATGAGATTCTTCCCTATGTTCAACACAAATAAAACATGGATCTTCATAGCTCCAATGGCCATAGCCCCTTTCAGGTGGGGCTGGCATTCCAACCCTTGGGTCCCATTGATGTTGCACTACCTCTTGCAAACACACATACAGATTCTTCCCATGTTCAGTCTGAGGATGACAAAGCCACCATATCCATTGAGTGGATTTAGCACATCCACCAACATGTCAATGAGATTTTGTAGAAATCCAATGCTAAGTAAAAGCAATGCCATGATCAACACCATGTATTGCACAAGTTTCATGTGGGAGACAAGGTTTCATTACATTTACAGAAAGAACACCTTATAGGGCCCTATCATAATATTTTTCCACTTCACTATGGGACTTACACTATCACCAAGGCTTTGGGTGACAATAATTTTGAGCTCAACACTCTCCCCTTTCTTGGCTTGCACCCAGTGTTCAATGTGGACCTCCTCCAACCATATTTTTGACCATTATTGGACACCTCAGAGATCGTAGAACATTTGACACCAAAAGAGATCAACCCTAAATTCATGGAACAGGAATCCACTGATCCAATAGTGGACGCACAGGTCAAGGGAACACACCAGGAGAAGATCTAGATTTATCAAGTTTTCAAGGCAAGGTAGCTCCTATACCAAGGAAAGTGGCTCACCCTGAGCCAAATTTAGAAAAAATTTCCTCTCCTAATGGGAGAACTCAACGCAATGGAGAAAATTTCTTCCGAAGGGTGGAGGATTCATCTAAGTGGATATTGGTGTCCACCCACCCATTCCAACTGGCTCCTCTTGATAGTTTTTAGTTCAACACGTTCTTCTGTAATTATTTGTAATTGTGGGATCTACACTTTCGTGGTTGCCTAAAGTCATACACATCTTCCAAGTGGATATTGGTGGCCTCCCACCTAATCCAACTGGATTATTTTGGAAGTTTTCATGTCAGTACATCTTTTTGTACTTCTAGGGTTGTTTTGGGGCCCTAAATAGTGTTTTTTTGGCTTGCCACAGTCAAACTATATACATAGTTAGATTTTTACAGCATAATTTGTATTTATAGAAAAGAAATTTCCAATGGGCTATCACGTGCCTAAAACAGAGGTCATATGTGAAAGTTAGGACCCCGGGAAGTGGTGGTACCAACTTACCCATCAGGGCCCACATAACTTTTGGCATTTCATCTCCTAGAGTTAGGTTTTTGGATGTCTATGGTTTTGACATTCATGATTAATGTTAAAAAGGCCTCTGGAACCTCATTGTAATCATTCTGCTTAGGCGAATGTGCGTAGAAACCACTTCTCTTCTCAGAGATAGCTGCCACCAATCAAGCAAGTTGTTTTCAATTATGCAGTTTTACAATTCCAACCTATTTTATTTATTCAATAGAATTTATTATTCATTGGATATTTGTTGTTGTTCTCCATACCTCTATGTTATTGTCTTCAGTCTTGTTGACACGAAGTTTAATTTTTTCCCATCCTTGAAAACTAAAGCTTCATATTTTCCTAAGTCGTGGAGCTTCCCTTAATCAAGAGGGAGATCTGAGCTTTCCATTCCTTTTCAAGTTTTCGAGATTCGGCTTTTCTCGAAGTATGATTCTCGAAAAAAAAAAATTCCCGGTGTCGAAGTCCCGAAAAGGTTTAACATATTTAAAAAGTTAAAAGGGGGGAGAAATAAAGGTTACCTTCCTGTCATTTTCCACGAACACTCTTTAAAACTGTGATTATTTAAGCTCCTAAACATATTATTTTTCCCTTAATTTTTTGCGATTCGGGTTTTTCTTGCCACTAAAGTGCTTTCAAACTCTCAACCCTCAAACTCTCGATCCTCATTTTTCCAAAAACTTAAAAAGTAATTAATTATTGACTTGGTTTAATTAAATCCCTAATACGTGTCTTAGTGCCTCACTAATATCATCGTGATTTCACGATCCGGGGATTGCTTGTGGCTTATCCCTTGACAACAGGATCCTCGAAGTTCCAAAACGCGAAATCGCGTTTTCTCTAAACAAGGTTTAAATTTCAGGTTAATTCATTTTTTAAAACAGGATTAGTGATAATTAAACCGCCTTTCGCATTTCAGAATTTGAAGAAGGTAGTGATTTTTTAAACTTCAGTTTCGAAATCACCGATATACGGCAGTATTAATAACAAATAAACGAAGATATTTTTCGACATGAAAGCATATCTCTAGGCATATATTTCCATTAAAAAGCATTAATTTTTCATCATCTATGTCTGTACACTCATTTTAACGTGAAATTGAAGGTTAATAAAGTCTTATATTTCAAACTTCATAATTATCCTTTACATCTGCAGCAAGTCACGTTTACCTAGTTTTGTATATATTTCTCTGTAAATGGGTCTCTGATACAGCATAGGTATCATGGCACCTAAGAAGGCACCCAAGAAAAGAGAAGATATTGCAGAAAGATCGAGTCTAGACGAAGACGTTATATCTAATACAACATTTCATGCCATCGATTCCATAAAATCCTGGAGGCAGATTTTCGAGACTCTGGATTACGAAATTAAAAATTTCCCTCATGATGCCGACAACAAGCTTCGAGATATAGTGGAGTCTTAGCTCCAAAAAATAGCTACACGGCCATGACTTACGACTTATAATGACATGATCAGTTGGGCCTTAGAGCGAGCTAACGTATAGACGAGGAGCATTCTGGACAGCCGAGGGGTCGTCATTGGCTCTTTTAGACCAGAACATGTACAAGTAATGTATAAATTATCCCCCAGTCCCAAGTATGTTTATAATCAAGATTTTGTGAGTATTTTTCAAAGGAAAGAATGTTTTGAGGTAGACGAAACCTATCCTGACATAATCAAAGACTGGTGGAGAAATGAGGGAAAATTCAGGGCTGACACCCATGTTATTTACGCCACAACCTCATTGAATGAGTATATGATTTATGTGGCGATGATGTTATGCAGACTTTTCGGTAATAAAAGTCCCACCCATTTCCCTGTAGAATGGGTGCCTCTTTTGCACGAGGCAGCAGAAGTTTACATCTTCAATTGGGATAAGATTTTATCCGATAACATGGAAAAAGAGGTCATGGACTATCAGGTTGCAAGATCAAAAGGCCAACTAGTAGCCTTTTATATGTTGGCATACATCATGTATGCTATATGATTCTCAACTCCTTTCCCTTTGATGAATTGGAGTTGGAATCTGACTTACTTGGAGCCAATTCACGAATATCATTCTAAAATTTGGGAAGAAAATGCCAAGGATTCGTTCTATGAAATTTGTCATTTTGTGGTGATACCACTACATCAGATGTTGTACGGCTGTGTGCCTCCCCGCATTTCAGAGTTGGTCATAGGAAACCTCAGGGCAGTTGCTGACTGGTTCATAGAGGAGAATTTTTCATACATTAGAGTTTTTGGGTGTTCAATCCCCCCACATGCCCTCCCAAAATTCCTCCCTGACAGACTGGTGTGCAGGGAGGTGGCTCATCAAATAGTAGTAGGTGGAATTGGGATAGAACTAAAAATGGCTCAAAAGAAATTTTGGCCAGTTTTTCCCGTTTAGATTGGGAAATTTTCATTGCTCAACTTAGGTCATTCCAAAGTTGAAGCGGCAGTGCTAGAGGAGGTTAAATTGGTAAACCTCGAGCACAGGAAGCATGATCCTTACCAGCTGGTGGGAAAACACATGGACCATTGTAATATGAAGGCCTATGAACATGAGAATTCCCCTTGTGACGATCTGTTCAAAGGGACTAGGACCTATGAGGAAGTATTACAAAGAGTACAGACACTGTCGTCTAACTTGCAAGCTACTTTTTAGACCTTTCAGAAGCACAAACGGAGAGGCATGCCCAAAGTACTGCAAGGAGAAGAAATTACCCTTCCTCGGTAACAAGAAGATAATGTTCCAGGTTTCAGACAAGAAACACAAGATAAAGCCAATCCTGAAGAATTTCCTCAAGAGACTGGAGACTGTTCACAAAATGAAGAGGCCTTATAGACGGAAAATCCAGAGACGAAAGAAGAGAGGAGGCCTAGGACACCTCCCAAGTCCAGTAAGTCCACTCCTCCTTCATCACTTGTTGTTGATGTCAATATACCTGAGGCTATGGGAGGAACAAGGTCTACATAGCTAATAAGTCCCATAACTTCCTTAACTCCTTTATAGTCCACCTTTGGACTCCCACATATGGGAGATATATATGTTGGTGACCTCACCCCTATTTCCAGAGATGAGATCCCTCCTTCTGATTATTTTTTCAGAAAGAAGAGGAAGGCTATTGTAAGGCAATAAATTCATATGAGAGAAGGGGGTATGGTGAAGAAGCATAGGGTCTTAATAGATGGACAGAAACTGGAAGAGGAGGATTTCGCTACAGAGATAGCAGGCTCCATGGGAGCCATGGCAACAACAAACATTTTTACTATGGAGAACATGAGAACAAGGATAAAGAAGAGTAACCACATGATAGCTCAATTGCAAGATCAGTTAAAGAATGTTGAGAAAAACATTAGAGAAGAGGTGAATAAAAGTCTGGAGCAGGTCAGAGCTGTTGAAAGGAAAGAAATACAGTAACTCAAAACTAGCCTAGATGAAATGAACCAGAGGGTAGAAGCAAGTTAGGTACAAGTTACTCAGCAAAGGGAGCTTGTTAAACAGTTACAGGCTAAATTGAGTTTGATAGAAGGTCGGGTCATGGACTTAAAGGCTTTTCAAACCCTCTCGTTAGAAGCCCATACAAAGATAGAAGCTGAACAACAACAATTGATCTCCAAAATAGAGATCATCTAGCATTATTTTCAAGAGGTAAGCAAATCCCTTGATAACATTAGTTTACTAGAAAAAGAGGCTAAAGTAGCAAGGAATACCTTCCAGAAAGCAGTCGCATGTTCAAGGAACAAGGATATGCGAAAAGATTTAAAAAAAATTGTCGCAGAACAGATAAGAGGAGACATTATGCTCAAGGTATGGGAAACAAACATAGTCGAAAACAAGAAGATAGTCAAAGAAATCAAAGATGAATGTGAGGGAACATTTGATTCTTTGGATAAGAAAGCATTAGGATTTGAAATAAATGACTGCCCTGGACTACTAGGGTAGTTAAACATTGTGAAACAACAGTTGGACTACAAAGAGAGCTTACAGGAGGTTCAGGCAGAAATTTCACAGTTGAGCGAAATCAATACCAATCAGATAGACAGATGGTTGGTACAGCCCAATTTAAAGTTGCAAATGATCAGGTTTGTCGATAAAGGTTTTGAAGACTAGTTTCCAAAGGTACAAAGAAAGTTTTATCTATTTGAAACTAAAGATCTCCCGACACCACCCAAAATTTTTGTTCATTTTTTAGAGAAGTGTGTTGAATGTATAGCTTCAAAAGAGGGAGAGACTTCAACTAATCAATGAAGCATTGTTCGAAATATTATACTTTTGAAATGATAGACTAACGAAATGTTAATCATGAAACGATTAAGGTTGCAGTTTTGTAACTATTTTTCTTTCTTTTTCCCTAAGAAATAGGAGATCGCTAACTATCAAGTAGCGATGATCTTGTATAAATAAAAGGAGAGAAAACTGAAAAAAGGATCTTTTCCTTCTCTAAAAAAGGCATTGTGATGAAGACATCTAAAGAAACTCTGGATTAATAGAAAAGCAGATTGAAGATTCCATATTTTGTTAAGTCTGAGTTATGTGTTCCCCTGTCTTTTCATCATTCTTTCATGTGTTTTATTAATGAATGCTTGACTACAATTTAGTACAACCTCTACTGTGGAAATAAATTATCCTTGTTATTTAGATCATTTACAGTTTTTCCTCTGCATCGGTTATCAACTGATACAAGACCTACAAATTTTTGGATTACAATATCATATGCTTCATTAATATTTTCTTTGCTTGATAGTCTCCTATTACAACATGAGATTCCTCTTAAATTGATGCCTCACCTTGTTAGTAGTTATATGTTTTTCCTCATATCATACATTTTTCCCTTTCTTTAAGTTTTAACTCAGATACAAGAAAAGGCCTTTGATTCACTCACCTCATTTATTCGGGTTTTAGAATCGTTCTCTTTACATTGTAAATTAGAGATAACTAAGCCTAAAAAGAAAATACATATCTATATCTCCCTTATTTTTTATCCTTCATGACAGTACTAGTTACAAGAAAACCCAACGTTGAACCCGACCTTTTGGATCAAACCAACATTGCCTTAAATTTATTCAACACCATATTGCAAACAAAAAATAACCAGGCTGAGTTAAAACGTTCATGGGCAACAATTGAGAGAGATATCAGCATTCAGGAAAACTGGGAATTCTAGCAGAGACAGTTGAGAAACTAACTTTAATCCTCATATTTTAAATAGTTGTCTTTACTGTCCTCTTTTCCTCTATCATTTCAGATGCCTTGACAGTATAATTTAGATCCTTAAAGTATAAACTCAAGAAAAAAAATTCTATTATTCATTTAATTCCTCTCATAAATCTGGATCAGTGGAATCAGAGCAGTCTTCTCTTCATTTTTTTTTCTTCGTGCATGTCCCCGACAAGATCTGGGTACAAGAAGTTGGGACTCGAACCAGTCGATCATTTGCAAGATCGGTTGCGCCAAAACCAACAACAAACCATGGGGGAAGAGAATAAATATGATGAAGCAGGATATCCATTTAAATTTTTTCTCGAGGAAGCCCTTGCACAACAAATGAATGAAATGATGGACAACTTTGCATAGATCCTTCGACATCTTCCCACAGGAGATGCATCTTCATCAAGAAGCCATGCAACCCACTTCAAGGTACAAGTATATTTTTATATTCCATTATTTGAAGGAATGACAAATGCGAATGGTGTAGATGAATGGTTGAATCTGCTCGAAGGGTATTTTTTGGTCAACAATTTTTTCGTTAGGGAAAAGATTACTTTTGAACTCCTCAAGGTTGTCCCCCATGTTAAGGTCTAGTGGGATACTTACTCTGAGCAAAGGGCCATAGAGTAATATGAAATATTTGCGGTCACCCCCACATGGGATTCCTTTAGGGATGTCATTAAAGAATAGTATTACCCTGTTGGAAGATATGAGGACCAGTACACAAGATGGACCATGCTGCGTCGGGAAAGGGACCAGACAATATCCAATTTCACCAATATTTTCCATACCCTATGCACAAAATTGGGTATCAAAGACTCTAAATGATATATGCTCCTCAAATATCATGAATTTCTTCATAGATACATTCAAACAGAAATAGATTTTTTGGACATTTCCTTATTAGGTGTGACTTATACATATTTTGTCAAGATCAGTAGAAATTTAAGCAAAAGAGGTGAGAGTTTGGATATGCAAACTCCTCACAGCCGAAGTAGGGAAAAGGTGGCCCCAACCCAAAAATAAAGGGACAAATAAAATATGGCCACTCTCAGTACAACCAGTCCAAGCCGCAACACAAGAAGGGTAATGATAATTCAAAGTAGGACACAAAAAAGTGGTGTGAATACCATAAAATCCCTTGGCACAACACAGAAGAATGTCGCTCCAAGCAGTCACTTGTGGCCAAGATGAAATCTTCTGAGTCAGAGGAATATTTTGACTCTGAATCAAATCCAAAAGGAGGTAATCAGATTATCGATGTCGAACCCAATGCCATTATTTCTACCACCGAAGTCCAGCCAAGTGAAAGAGAATAACAAAAGGAAGGGGATTGCCTCTTTCACTCACAGATGTGGGCAAAGGGGGATCCTATCCTATTCATTTCATTTTCTATAGTGGAAGTCATAAGAGCTTGATCTCACCATAGGTCATCAAGCGGATGGACCTGTTGATGACACCACACCCACAGCCCTACACCATCGGCTTGATTTGCCAAGGAAGAGATCTTTGCATCATCCAATGGTTTCGTCTTCCATATGGCATCAAGACCTTCAACGATGAGGTATTGTGTGATATTTATCCCCTTGAAGTTTGTAATGTTCTTTTAGGTCAACCAAATTTTTGGAAGAGACATGTTGTGTATGAGTCTAGACCCCGCATTGTTATTATTACTTTGGGTAGACAATTGTACAGGATACCATAGATAGCGCCACCTACCGCTATTTCTTTAATCTCTAGTAAGTAATGCAGTAAGTTCATTTCACAGATCGGTAAGTTTGAATTCTTTGTGATCTGTGCTCATAGTAAGAAAAAGTTATTTTCCACATCCATGGCCTCTACATAGAGCCTCTCTTTGCAAAAAAAGCAAGTGGATGGGATCCTGTAAGAGTACAAAGACATGTTCTCCTCACCCACCAAAGTACTGATGCACTACCAAGTCAAGCATCCAATTGATCTAACCCCTTGTTCACCTCTACCTAATGGACCCGTCTATTATCACTCCTTGATGGAAAATGATGAAATCAAGCATCATATCCAAGATTTGCTTCAAAAGGGGCACATCAAACCCAACTCCTCCCCTTGTGGAAGCCCCATTGTACCGGTGTAGAAGAAAGATGGGACTTGGTGGATTTGCATTGATTACAAAGAATTAAAGAAAATCACAGTTAGGAACTGGTACCCAATTCCCCAAATTGATGACCTTCTTGACCAACTCAAGGGGGGGAATTTCTTCAACAAGATTGACCTAAAGTCTGTCTACCACCAGGTTCCCATCAAACCAACTTATGTGTGGAAGAAAAATTTCAAATATAAATAAGGTCTCTTCGAATGGTTGGTCATGCCCTTTGGCTTACCAAATGCACCAGCCACTTTCATGAGGTTGATGGATGATGTATTGAGACCCTTAACCAACTCTTTTGTAGTGGTATATCTAGATGACATCCTCATCTTCATAAAAACTTGGGAGGAGCACATACAACATATTCAACAAATTTTGAGCACTCTGTGGCGACACCAGCTTTATGACAACTTGGAAAACTTATCCTTTGGATTGAATAAGGTCCAATACTTGGGATACATTGTTTATGAGCATGGGGTACATGTGGATCTAGCTAAGATCCAATTAATCCATGATTGGCCAGCCCCGACCACACTAACCGAGCTATGGAGATTCTTTGAACTTGCCAACTTTTATCGATGGTTCGTGTTGGGATTCTCCCATATTGCATGGGCCCTCAGCCAAGTGACCAAGGGAGTTTTGAAATTATGGTAGTTGTGGGAGGTATTAACCTCTACGTGTAACCTTTGATGAGACTAGAATATTCTGGGAAGCAAGAGAAACCCTAAAAAGATGTGTGAGAACCCTAGAAGACATGTCGACTTAGCATAATATATAATATTAAGGTATTATACTCCATAAAGACAAGTCGGCTCCACAGGAAAAAGATAAACATAAAATATAATTACTAGAAGGTCAGGTCGGCCTAGCTAGAAAAGTCACTGGACAGATAAGTATAAATAGAGGACGTATTAGCTCATTTGTTCTCTCTCTCTCACCCAAAAAACTAGAAACAATGTGCAAGTTTCAAGAAGAAGTGCAGCTGCAACTAATGCAACTGGGATTTTTTGTCTTTGGTTATGGTTTGGATTTTCTGCCTTGGTTATGGTTTGGAATCTTTGTTTGATATTCTAGCTTTGGAGAGAAGTATGCTACTTTGGTTGGCTATTGGTTCTAGAGTTTACTTTTGGAATTATTATGTCTGCCAAGGTTAAAGGTGCTCGGGGGTGGCTCTGTGCCTATGGTTGGGTGACAATATTGCTATATTGTCTATGGAAAAATGAGCACATCTCTTTTATTATAATAGGTTATGGGCCCACACTATCTTCATACAATCTAACCATTAGAAGATAAATTGGGAAGTTATTTGTTAAAGCTCATTGTGGCACCAGTTACAACTGCAACTAAGTTTTTCTAATTATGTAGTTGCAACAAACCCTAACCCTTGTGTTCATGCACTTTTGGTGAATCATTTGACCTAATTCCTTGACATCCTAGTGCACCCTATCCTAGGCACCTCTTGTTACCCTCGGCTAGCAAAAACATCAGGTTTGAATTTTTTGTCAAAGTTAAAATCAAAGGTTGACTTCTGTTCAAATTGATTTTGTGATAAAAGTTGAAACTTTAGAGTTTCTAGCTTGTTCTAATCATTGAATATTTTGATTGAGTTTCTAATATCTTCTTGTCAATATGGTATCTAGTTTCATATTGGAAGACAATTTGGATGATGCTACAAGGTTTTAAAGGTATGCACTTGTATATGTTATCCAAGTAATATCATCTAGAAAAACATGAATGTGTTTGCAGGGAAAGTACTAGAGACCTTGTCCAAGATGTAATATTGGATTTGATGCATTCAAGAGAACAAGCACAACCTCCATAGAATTCGAGGCTTCATGTTCCAGGTTTGATCAAATTGTTAAGATTCAAATTTGATTACATCAAGGGTGATAGTTGCTACATTACAAATTGTGAAAACAGTCTTTAAAAGGTTCTATTATTGCTAGGTGCAATGAATACCTGACTGCATATGAATACCATTGATATAAATTATTGAGAGTTTTTTTTTTTGTTTCCTCTTATTGTTCTTGTTCTGGGAAGGTACCCTTGTGAAATATGTTTGATAAACAATCTTGCGAAAGTTTTTATAGAAGAACTCTATAAGGATGATATAACTTCCATATGGACAACAATAAAAACATATAGAAACAAAATTAAAGAGACTTAGAGGAGTCATACTAAGAGGAAGTCAGTAATCAAAAGGAAACCAGAATGGGCTCGTGACACTTTGCATGAATCAAAGAGAGTTGCAGTAGACAAAAGCATGGAATCTCTCAGATGGAGGGAGATGACCACATAATTCCAAAAGAATAGCATGCATATTCCTAATTCTGGCATGAATTTTGGATTAGGAGGGAGATAATCCCCAATTATGTGATCCATGAAGAATAATCCCTGAATACTATGAAGTATCTATCCATTTTCTTCATTGGAAGTAGCAACCATTCGAAAAGAATTTTTGAGTATCCTTGGTTGTCCATATACATTTCTATGACAAAAGGAAGAAGTTGGAATCTTCAAGAAGGAAGGGTATGGAATCTATAGAAGACTCTATGAACCCCAAATTTGAAGAACATGAAGATTCCAAGAAATAAATAAAGGTCAGAACAACCAATTGAATCAATTTGAATCCACTAGAAGTAGTCAAGAAGAAGGAATGGAAGGAAGATGTGATGAAGAACAATGTATGTGAGAAATTGTGAAAAAGACTTGAGCATTGACAGATACAAGGAAAGACTCAGGGATAGAGGGTTCTCCTAGAAGGAGGGAGAAGACTATGACGATATCTTGTTCCAGTAACCAAACATACCTATAACTGAGCCATTATATCTATTGGAGTATCCATGGGTTGGAGTTAACATTAGATGAATGTAAAGATTGTTCTTCTCAATAGAATAATTGAAGAAGAAGTGTATGTAGAGAAACCTAAAGGTTTTGAGGTATACAAGAAAGAGACCCTTGTATGAAGATGGAAGA
>ML844144.1:10558-23944 GCA_009831015.1 Picea engelmannii | reverse complement strand
ATTTTTTGCCAATTTTTGTAACAGAGGATTAGACTCCATGCCCAGTGGTAGCACCTAGGGTTTTCCTTTCTTTTCTAATCATCTCAATTTAAAATGTCCTCTTTCTTATTTTTTTTGTTTTATTTGACAATCTAGGGTTTAATCTGCTATATCTTCCAATCTTGATTGTCTCTCCAATTTTACAAGAGCTAACACTTCAAATTTTGCAGTAAACTTGTGTTTTGTTGCAGGTCGACCTCATGAAGTGGTCTAATTTAAGTCGATCTGCTATTTAAGGGTTATTTTTGCAGGTCTCTCCATCAGATTCATCCTACTTTAAATTGACTTGCTCAGATCTAAGGTTTTAATTCATATCTCAGGCATAGATCTAACAAAAAGGAATCAAACACATTCATCCTAACTTGCATATTTAAGGGTTGAATAATTTTTTTGGGATGCTTGCAAAATGCAATGGTATAATAGCTTGATCGATTATTTATAGATTTTTTATGTTTATCATTCCAAGTCTGTGTTTAGTCATGTTTACAGACATTGTTTGAGTGTTTCCAAGATCTAAGAACAATCGAGTGCCGAATCAATGCAGTAAGAGAGACAACGATCTACTTTAAAGGTTTAATAAAGCATTTAAATGCAATTGCTACTAAATAAGGTCTTTATGATCTGGTCTGATTTGATTTGGTACTGGAATTTAGAAATGATCTATTTCTCAAGGTAAACATTACATAAAGTATCCCAAACGACCTGCTGAGATACTCAATAAAAATTATCATTGCATAGTTATAATGCTAGGTTGATTTCTGTGGCATCTATATGATGATGGGCTATGTTTTGTACTTCCAAATTTAATTCCTTAATCAGCAAACTCGATGGCCAAATATTCCAACGATTAATGCTATTCAATTTCTTATATGATAGTTAAAGGACTGGAGATGATTTTAATGAGGTTCATTTGAAGTTCCATACATTAAAATGGTGTCGATGGTAATCTGTAGGACATGAATGGAGACTTGTGAATTTGAATAATTCCATTGGTTCATTTACTGGTTATTGCTGGGTTTATTTGGCAAAGAACAAGTGTTAAGTCTTGGTACGTCATTGGCACAGTTGTGGACAGATGTACATATGAACTTTTGTGTAATCCTAAGAGACAAACCCTGAACAATTTTCAACACCAGTATCTCATTCATTCTCTGATTCAAACAGTACAGCAGTCAATTTAATTGGTTCTGGAATGTTATGAAGACTTGTTTCTATAACTCTGGGACCCTTTTCTTTCAGAATAAGTACTGTCCTGTTTCTTGGATCGGCACAAATCGATGCTAATAATTCTGTTCTGTTCTCAGCAAAATCTGAATGTCATGATGTTTTAAATCTGGTTCACAACAACACCTTAATGATCCATAATTTTAGATTTGAATTGGTTAATTTTCTGGGTATAAGCTCTGTTTTTGTAATCAGCACTATGCTAGAATGGTCCAAATAAATGACATTTCTGAATTAAGTGTCAAATGGTTTGAAAGTAACTCAGCCAAGGGTTTTGGTTAACATTTTTCTGTACTTAGGATCGATTTTGTTCATGCTATCAACTGGTCTGCACTCTGGAAATCACTGATTAATTCTTGGATCTTAACATTGCCTTGTGATTCATTTTGGTAAACATTTTGGGCACCAGCACGTGATATTTCATTGGTAATAATGTTTCATTATCCTTATTCCATTGCAATGCTTGCCTCTTCAAAGAATAATTTGGTTGGGATGATATTCTAGAGTATTCGATTAAATAATTTGTGTATTTGAAAAAGGATAAAATAGGCTTAAATAAGATTAAATAGGCTGAAGTAAGATTAAATAGGCTTTTGATAGGAAGAGAAGAAGTAGGTCATTGCAGGTTGGTGATATGGTATTGGTATGGGATAAGAAGGAGAAACTAGGGAAACAAGGTAATTTTGATAGCCTTTGGTTGGGCTCGTTTCAGATTGATGTTATAGTGGGGTAAAACACTTTTTATGTGATGGGTTTGGATGGTGAGAAGAAGGAGATACCCATTGATGGGTAGCTTTTGAAGCATTACTTTCAGTGATGGGCACTTATGGCCCTTTTAAAAAGAAGAGGTGTCAATATTTAGGAGTGTTGGGTTTGTTTTGTAGAAGAGGGACTTGTGAGAGAAAGAGGTAGCGTGGTAAGGGTTAACATCATGCACATCTACCCATTAGGTTATAGTCCACATCATATTGTTTGTGGAAGTTACATGACAATAGAAATCAAACTCATGGCCATAGATTGGACAATATCAACTACTAAACTCTAGATCAACCCTGCTTCCTCTATGAACTTGTTGAAGCTTAATTGTGTTGCATTTCTCTTGCTCTATTAATTTCATCAGATAAGGCGATCAAACCGGTGTTGATTGTTTAAAGAAGGTCATCATCCTCCACTTTGTAAGGTAGATGCCTTTGTAGCAAGAAATCTATCATTGGTATGTGGGCAATTGGGGTCCTTGAAGTTGGAAGGTGGAACCTTCCTAGGGGCATGACAAGGGGTTTGTCTATGTAGTGCTAAAAAAAGAGGAAGTGACTCAAGCGGTGTTTTTTGAACATAGTATGGATGATTGTTGGTGCCTTAGCTTATGTGCAGCCTTGGTATGAAACCTTCAACCTAGAGTATGCTTCCCAGCTTAAACATTCGTTGTGGATGGAGATTCGTTGTATTCTATAGCAATTTCCGGCACACATGGAGAAGATAGTTTAGCCTTTCAGTGGGTTGGTTGTAAGAGATAAGCATGGATTGCCCACCATTCCTACCAAATGCTCAAGTCTACATAGAGGTGGACATTTCAAGGCATCTTCCGTTAGAAATCTGCCTGCTTTTCAATGGTTCTATTCACATTCAAGAGGTCTTGTATCTCAATCTTTGGAACTATTGTTTTCTTGCTTCTCTCCTATGCATTTTATGAGAGATTGTACTTTATGCAAACTAGAAACCTCTAATGTTTTTGCTTCTCAAATCCCTTCTGCTGGCAATCAAAATGATTTCAAACCCCTTTCAAAGCAATTTGATTGCTCTCAAGGGTTGCAAGTTCAAAACAAGAGGAGGTAGAGACAACATGGGGCAAATATGAATGTAACTTCAGTATGATTAAGGAGTGAAAAATGGGTCTCGATTAAGGTTGGCCAGGGTAGTGTATTTGCTTAAGTAAATTCAGGTGGGGTAAGCATCATGCATAGTTTCAGGAGCCCTCCTATAAAGTAGTCAAAATGGATCACCACAACTAGATTCCATAGGCACAGAGAAAAATATGGTAGGTAACATTGAGGATAATCCATGGGTGCCTCTAGATTCTTAACATGATTATGCACTTGACTCTCTTTCTACTAATGATCCACACATTCCCTTGTCAGGGGCTCCTCACATTTTGGACTCCCACTTGGCTAAGGATATCCATCTACAAAATATTTTGCATTCATCGAGGAGGGACTTGACATAAGTTGCTCATGAAGGTACATATCTCGACTTGAAATGATAGGGGAGCATTGGGAGATGACATACGTGCCATTGTCAAATGAATCATGGAAAACCGACATTTTGATGTGCTCCTTCTTCAGGGAGTTAAAGTCACTGGATTCATAATTTGCTTGTTAATGAATAGCTGGAGTGGTAACTATGTTGGCGTTGACCATGAGGAGTGTAACTAAGGGGTTGTTTGCATCGTTGCTTCATGGTTAGCCCTGCATATTCTTGCCAAAGGGGACCTCATGTTACGTCATTGTTGGATGATAGTGATGCTAGTTAGAAGGGTGGCATTTCTATTTTGTTATTCCCACAATGACGCAATTGGGTGAGCATTGAGAACACAATTGCAATGTTGCTTCCCTTAGACTCCCCCCTGTTGAGTGGTTCCTTAAGGGTGATTTCAACATGCTTGAGTGGGATGGAGACTGTGTTGTATGTCGTGAAAAAATGATCCATGGTGACAAAAGATAGGCTTGGAATGATTGTAAAAGGTTGTTGGGTGTGTCAGATATTTTATGTGGTTAAAAGAATATTGTTCCAATAGGGTTGTGCATGTGGTCTAATAGGCAAAGTGGTCCTCATCGAATACATGATAGGCTTGATAATGGTCCCTTCTACAATCCCCTTCATTTGCATGTGGACTTGACTATTAATGGGTCTTATCACTCCCCCATTGCAACTTGTCTGCATATTGGTAATGATTGTCCATATGACGCTCAATCTTCCTTCAATCTCAATGTCTCTCTACTTGAGACTGAAGAATGTTGGAGTGCAATTGCAAGGGTTTGGTATTTTATCTCCACCCTAGTAGGCAAGATTGGTTGGATCTCGTGGTGGGAGACAACCATACTCTGCACAGTCAATCTCTTTTGAGGATGGGTTAAGATGGTTGCGAGAATTAGGGAGAGTAACAAAATTCAAGTCTAGAATTGTCTATAAGGTGTTGGACAAAGAATGGAGGTTGATCCCTTTAATGAGTTATGAAGTCAGTGAACTGAAATTCCAACGACATGTGTTTGAACAGTATAAGGTAAAAGGGGTGAGAATTAGGGGGCGTATGCACTAGATCGCTGAGTGAGATGCTCCCACCAAATTCTACTTCCATCTCCTAAAGCGCAAACACATATTTGAGAGGAACCTAGCCTTATGAGACCATATTGTAAACTTACAAAGTTATAGAGGATGAGATGGTAGTCCAACAAATTTTTGAAGATCACTTCTAAGATCCAATCACTTGTGGGATGCTACTTTGGAGCTTGTTCAACAGGTTGTTCCCCAAAGAGTCGAGGCCATTGGGAGGAACCATCTCTCCAGAGTGCTTGAGGTGGATGAATTGGAGGTAGCGATGAGGGAACTCAAGAATGAGAAATTCCTAGGACTTGGTAGATTTCCGCTAGAATTTCACAAGAAAATGTGGCATGTGGTAGGGGTCCTATGTACTTGAAAATGTGCCAGGAAGCTGGCAAAGGAGGTGGTATGGGGCAATTGGTGAATATCGGGCTCATAAAATTTATTCCTAAAGATGTCAAAAGACACTTGGTGGGTGGATGGCACCCATTCACCTCGTTGAATGTCTCGAATAAAATTCTAGAAAAGGCATTAGCAAGGAGGATTAGATTGTTGGTGACCTAGATAGTTTGCAAGGAGTAGATAGGTTGACTTGGGAAGGGCTTGAGTGGGCTCGAGAGATGGGGTAAAAGGTCCTCCTTTTAAACATTGGTTTTGATAAAGCATATGATAGAATTGAATGGGACTTTATCTTCCATATGTTTAATTGGTTGGGGTTTGGCTCTATGTATCATCGATTTGTGGAGACACTCTTCAGATGGTAACAAACTCCTTAATGTTCACTTTGCAGATGACTCGACTCTAACACCTGAAATGACACAATAATTTGGGTACTGTGTTATCTTTGGACACTTTTGTGGATGTTGCCAGGGAAGTGGTCAGTGAGGAGAAAATGAGGTGTTTCTTATTGGGTAGGAAGAACCCCCATAGTTGCTGAACCATAAGTGGAAGGGCATAAGACCTAGGGTGATTATCTGATATTGGGAATCCCATTTGATGTGTAGGTTTCTCTTGCTCAACAATGAGGTGGATCATAGGAAAATTTGAAAAGAAGCTGCAAGCTTGGTCCTTTCTCGACTTGCCTCTTGTTGGGAGAGTAATAGTTGTGAATAGAATTTTAGCAACATGCCATCTGTATCACCACTCATGTCTCTTCCCTTCTCAAACAACTTATAAAGCATTGGAGCATATTCTTAGGAGCTTTCTTTGGGACACATAAGGAGGGAGGGGCTTGCCTTGGTGGTGTAGAACATATGTTCCTTACCTTGAGATCAAGGGGGCTTGAGTTTCCTTGGCTTAAAAGTCAAATGCGTAGCCCTTGTTGACAAATGAGTGATACACACAATGGAAGGGGATGCCCCCTAGTAGGTCTTAGTGCGGCACCAAATTCAACAAGCTCAACACATTTTGGGAATTAAAGGTCCTTTTTAGATTTGTGATATTATTGGTAATGTGAAGGCATTTGTGATTTCATGTTTGGTTTTGCTCAAAAGGGTGTGGTTGGTATGGTAGAGAGCATCTGGCTTTCTTTGTTGGCAATTTGAGGGACCATGTGAGGCCTAGAATCTCACACCTTGACCAATCTGGAATCTGGATGTTAAAATGTCTAGGGGGGTAGATTGGAATATCGCCAAATTATGCAGGTAAAAGGTTTGCTAGGAAGGGCGTATTTCTTTGGAAGGACAAGTGGAATAAAAACACTTAACATTGTCACACCTAGACTCCAAATAATGCTCAAAAGCTAACTAGTGTAGAGGAGGCTGTTTTATAGGGTCTTTGCGGCATGATTCTAGAAACTTGTCTCTACAAAATGCAGATGCATGGGGAATACCCAACATGGAGGGATTGGAGATGGAGGAGTGGGAAGCCTATTTAGGTCTATGAGACAAAGGAGCTTTATGAACCGATTAGGCACTCATATGACATTGGCACTCATGTAAATAAAAGACGGGGCCTTGGTGACCCATGGTGCGTTGGCTAAGGAGGTGTTAGACCTGTTGACCACCTATTTCAACTAGGTATCAACGTCATGTATCATGAAGATATGTACCTTGTGGTACACCAAGTTTGAAGACTTATGGCTCAGCAGGGCAATTTTGCTCCCCAACACTTCTTTCTATGTCCACATAATGTCCACTCCCCTGCGTGGGATAATTTTGTAATATGTTAGCATGGGTCAAGTTTTATTTAGGTTCCTATGAATTTATCATTAGGGAAGTCCTTTCATCGAATGCTTTTTTTCCTCAGGTAATTAATCTTGCTTTTCAGGGATTTTAATTACTTTTGAGTTTTTCACTCAATAATCCTCCAAAGTGGTGAAAGACGTTCTAATGATTGAGCCTAGTGTATGACTAAGGTCTAAAGATGTTGTAAATGACCATGCTAGACGTCTCCTAGAGTCTTGCGAAATTCCGTTAGGTTTTGATAGGATTTTTTAATAATTAAAATTTTTCGTAAATTAGAAATTTTAATTATTTTTGATGAAAAATGTAAAAATTTGGTCCTTGTGGATTTTGTATAGGGGTGTGAATACTCAAATCAAATGGATTATGACCCCCTACACCCTTGGACCAAGTTTCAGCTCAATTGGACAAGTTTTGCTAGGTCATTGTCCATGAGGAGTCCAAGTCAGTCAAAAGTCAACAAATAATTGGCTAAGGTAAAAAAGCCAAAAATTGTAAAAGTGTCTAAAGTCAAGAAAAGTAGTGGGGAAATGTTTTCTAATGTATTTCCTAAGTTGGAAAAGTAAAAATCCACTTAGAAGAACCCACCATGACAAGTCAAAAGGGGTTTTCCCCCCTCACATCTCACCCCTCAAATCCTAACTCACTCCAAAACCCTAAAAGTGTGCCCCCCTTGACTTGTTCTCTCTCTCTTGGATGGGTGACACTTGTAACTCATCCAAGAGGGGTCTCTCCTCTTTCCCTCCTTTAAAAGGAATCCCCTTTTCCTCATTTTGACATGAGTTTTCACAACAACTCTATTATGCCAAAATCTCTCCCCACTCTCTCTCATTCTCTCCCATTTTTTTCTTGTAATTTTGGTGCCACTTGGTAACCTTTCTTGGAGCAATAAAGTGAAACTTTGGAGGATCTCTTGTTGTTCTTTGGTGCTTTCATGGTGTATTCATGGTTCTATTGGCTACTCTTGTGTGATATTTTCTCTTGGTGAGGTAACATTGTAGGTTTTGTTATTCTTGCTTCACATTGTTTTACTTGAAGAACCCTAAGCAACGTATTTTGCTAGGGATAAATATGTAGTAGTATTGCTATAGTTTTATGTGATTTGTTTTTATTAGAGTTTACAAAGTATTTTGTAGGTCTCTTAAAGGATCTCACCTTCTTGCCTCATTGTGTAGTAAGGTTTTACAGATTTGTAGATTGCCAAAGCTTGGAGGAGGAACTCCAAAGGCTCCATTTTGCTTCAATTAATTTTCTGTTTTAATTTCAGCCCTTTATTTGTTTATTTTCTGAACATATAATCATCATAATCTTGCTAAAAAATCCAATTTTCAAGTTCAGATTTTTTTCTGTAAAAATTTATGTACATATGCTAATAACATAAAACTAACATATTGTGGTGATTTTTAGCATTTTCCAACAATCTTTCTTGGCTGTTTTATGCAGGTTTTCACCATAAAAAGAGGAGGTGCTACCCAAAATTGACAACTAGAGGTTCAAGAGAACATCACTAAGCTTTGGTGCAAATCCCTTCTCTCTCTCTCACTTTCTAAAGCTATTGTAAGCAGCCCAAGAGAGTCTCTTGGACTTGCACTTTCTATTTCTTTCCAAGTTTAAAATCTGTAAATAATTTTAATAATTTTTGCCTACACCTTGCATTGTGCTTGGCTCTGCCATCCTTGCAAAATCATGCCGGCTAGGATTAGAAATAATTTACTGATTTTTGCTTTAGTTAACTTTGTCCACCTTTGCCATAAAATCGGAAAGCTTTGTTCTCCACCTTGTGCCAAAGTACTGTGGTTAATTTGTTTGTTATTTATTTTAAGTAATTTTTGTTTGCCCACACCTTGCATGTGAGTGGCTATGCCATTTTGCAAAATCGTGCTAGCTAGTGTTTAAAGTTTCTTTTTATTTTGCAAAGTAAACAAAATTTACCCCGCCTTTGCCTCGTATTCCCTCCCCTTGCCACTTTGTGGATCTTGAGTAATAAGAAAGAGCAAAGGATTGAGTGGATAGTTTAATTAGACACCCATTCTCCATTATTGTTTGGCCACTAAAATAAGGTGACTTGTGGAGCCTAGAAGGGGTTGAAGCCGGGGACGGTTTCACGACACTAAGTGTCCTCCTTGTTGAGCTCCCAAAAACTTTGGACTTGACCTGTGAAGCTAGGGGAGAACCTTGTTGTTCTCTTGTTGAGCACCCAACATTTCCTCTTGGCTAAGGGATAAGGACTTGGGGTAGTCACATATCTTAGGCTTGCAACTTTTCACATATAAACCACTAAGCTAAAGAGAAACTTAAAATTAACTAAAAACAACTTAAACACTTGCACAACATTTACATGTCCTTGCAATTTATTTTCAAGTATTTACATTCCATTCATTTCTATGCAAGTTATTTTCATGTGTAAATATTTATATTGATTTAGTTATAAACATTCTTTATTCATTCATTGTTTTAAATTTATTGTACAAAGTTATTTTTTAATTCATTGTGTAGATAGTTCTTAATTTGTTTTATTCTTGTAAACTTATCTTTCTTTTGTGTATATTGGAATAGAGGAATCTTTAGGCACTGGTCTAATTGTGGTTTAATAAACAAAGGTTTGCTTGTCATTGAAAGATTGCATTTTTCATTTCTGCTTGTCATTGGGTTGGGTATCATTAATCAACACTTTAATTAACTCCTAGAATTTTAATAAAACCTTCACATAGTTTAATAGGGTTTACCCCCTTGGCTTCCCTAGGAGTGAGCCTAGATGGAAGGAGTTTAGATTGAGGTGACAGTGGCTCTGGATTCAGGTTTGTGCCTCCAAGGACACACCAAGTGGGTTGGAGACTTTTCCATGTTTGTAGGTGTGTATTAGGACGGAAACAAGACCATTTGGAAAGATCATGCCTCCTTTAAACAGAAAGTTTGGGGGTGCTTTTTGCTTCATCAAGGTTTCACTGTCAAGAACAGGCTTCACAAAGTTGGCTGCTGGCATGATGAATTCGACATGTTTGTTGTGTGGTAAGGATGAGACAATCCAATAATTATTTTGGAAATGTCATACTGCCAGAGTTTTCTGGGCATGGTTTTAGGCTGAATTTCATTCCTATTTTGTGGCCCCGCTTTCATTGAAGGGACCCCTTTTGGCCCCCGAGGGACACTTGGATGGTTAGGGACAGCTGCAAACTACTATAGCACACAATTTGATTGGTATTCTGTGGAAACATCAATGTAAAGCTACGTTCAATGTGGACCCTCATCCCTTTAGATTAGGGGAATTGAGGAGCTTTAAGCATGAGTTGGCTTTGTTCCTGAGTGTTAACCTCAGTGCATTTCATAGTGATGCTGAGTTCCTTCCTGTGGGGACCTGGGCTCATATGCTAGCATTTTTAGCTTATGTAGACTGAGACTTTCTTTCTTGGCACCCCTGTTGTCCATATGTTGTAATCACTTTGACTCCTGATGTACTTATTGTTTCTCTAAGTAATATCTGAAGCATTTTCCAAAAATATAAATATAAAAAATGCAGATAATATTTTGTCCAAGCATCTCTATTCTTGCTAGTTTTGTCTTCATGGTGTACTATCAAATTGTCAATAACATTGGAGCCAATTTGTGTATAGAACTTGGTGCCTAAGGGATAACTGTGGGGCATGCTGGTAATAGACTTTGATTTCGCCACTACGTTCTAGTGTCTCAATCTTTGTTGCCGCAACAACGGTAAGTCCAAATCTGAACAATGTTTACAATGGCATTTGTTTATTGCCCAAACTAGTGGTTTGGACTCTGGAGCTTTGGTGTAGCCCCCAATCTTCTTTTTTGTTGTTGATGAAGGATGCAAATCAAAGCTACGTTCAATGTGGATCCTCATCCCTTTAGATTAGGGGAATTGAGGAGCTTTAAGCATGAGTTGGCTTTGTTCCTGAGAGTTAACCTCAGTGCATTTCATAGTGATGCCGAGTTCCTTCCTGTGGGGACCTGGGCTCATATGCTAGCATTTTTAGCTTATATAGACCGAGACTTTCTTTCTTGGCACCCCTGTTGTCCATATGTTGTAATCACTTTGACTCCTGATGTACTTATTGTTTCTCTAAGTAATATCTGAAGCATTTTCCAAAAATCTAAATATAAAACATGCAGATAATATTTTGTCCAAGCATCTCTATTCTTGCTAGTTTTGTCTTCATGGTGTACTATGAAATTGTCAATAACATTGGAGCCAATTTGTGTATAGAGCTTGGTGCCTAAGGGATAACTGTGGGGCATGCTGGTAATAGACTTTGATTTCCCCACTAAGTTCTAGTGTCTCAATCATTGTTGCCGCAACAACAGTAAGTCCAAATCTGAACAATGTTTACAATGGCATTTGTTTATTGCCCAAGCTAGTGGTTTGGACTCTGGAGCTTTGGTGTAGCCTCCAATCTTTTTTTTTGTTGTTGATGAAGGATGCATATCAAAGCTACGTTCAATGTGGATCCTCATCCCTTTAGATTAGGGGAATTGAGGAGCTTTAAGCATGAGTTGGCTTTGTTCCTGAGAGTTAACCTCAGTGCATTTCATAGTGATGCTGAGTTCCTTCCTGTGGGGACCTGGGCTCATATGCTAGCATTTTTAGCTWATGTAGACCGAGACTTTCTTTCTTGGCACCCCTGTTGTCCATATGTTGTAATCACTTTGACTCCTGATGTACTTATTGTTTCTCTAAGTAATATCTGAAKCAATTTCCAAAAATCTAAATATAAAAAATGCAGATAATATTTTGTCCAAKCATCTCTAATCTTGCTAGTTTTGTCTTCATGGCGTAATATCAAATCATCAATAACATTGGAGCCAATTTGTGTATAGAACTTGGTGCCTAAGGGATAAYTGTGGGGCATGCTGGTAATAGACTTTGATTTCCCCACTAAGTTCTAGTGTCTCAATCTTTGTTGCCGCAACAACAGTAAGTCCAAATCTGAACAACGTTTACAATGGCATTTGTTTATTGCCCAAACTAGTGGTTTGGACTCTGGAGCTTTGGTGTAGCTCCCAATCTTCTTTTTTGTTGTTGATGAAGGATGCATATCAAAGCTACGTTCAATGTGGATCCTCATCCCTTTAGATTAGGGGAATTGAGGAACTTTAAGCATGAGTTGGTTTTGTTCCCAAGAGTTAACCTCAATGCATTTCATAGTGATGCTGAGTTCCTTCCTGTGGGGACCTCAGCTCATATGCTAGCATTTTTAGCTTATGTAGACCGAGACTTTCTTTCTTGGCATCCCTGTTGTCCATATGTTGTAATCACTTTGATTCCTGATGTACTTATTGTTTCTCTAAGTAATATCTGAAGTATTTTCCAAAAATCTAAATATAAAAAATGCAGATAATATTTTGTCCAAGCATCTCTATTCTTGCTAGTTTTGTCTTCATGGCGTACTATCAAATTGTCAATAACATTGGAGCCAATTTGTGTATAGAACTTGGTGCCTAAGGGATAACTGTGGGGCATGCTGGTAATAGACTTTGATTTCCCCACTAAGTTCTAGTGTCTCAATCTTTGTTGGCGCAACAACAGTAAGTCCAAATCTGAACAATGTTTACAATGGCATTTGTTTATTGCCCAAACTGGTGGTTTGGACTCTGGAGCTTTGGTGTAGCCCCCAATCTTCTTTTTTGTTGTTGATGAAGGATGCATATCAAAGCTAGATAGATAACATTGAAGAAGTCTTACTGAACATAAATTTGGAGACTGTTAAGTGTAAGGTATGAAACGGAGAATCTTTTTGAATACTTCACTAATTCCTAGGACTACAGTGTTAGAAGCTGCAAGCTTGAGACTTGAGTACAATGGTTGAATTTGCCCCAAAAATCACATAAGCTGTTCCACCAAGGAACACTTTTGCAAAATATGTAATCAACATCTTTGAAGTCACAATTGGCAATTGGTCAAAGGGTTGAACAGAGGTGCTCACAAGATAGCACATATATCAAAATCCTACCCTCAAAATCAGATCCATTCATGAAATGAGCTAACATAAAGCTAGACAATATATCCTTCACAATGTATAGTCCCGACTCCCTAGAATATTATGAATCTTTCCAGGTATATAGATTCTAGAATCACATAGTAAGCATTCATATTTCTACCATAATAAGCAGTGGACTATGCCATATAGCAGACAATTAACAGCTGTCCAAGGTAGTTCCATGCCTTTCAGTCCTATAATAAGGATGCAAAAGTCTTGAATATCCACAAATATAATGGATCTCGAGTACCAGGTATTTGCTACCTTTGCTCTCTCAGAGATCTGTCAACCTCACTTCAGCTGTTCCAAGCCGCATTTGATTGATCAATTTACAGATCTTTGAGAGATTAAGTATCGGTGGCACATGGAGTATTTTCTTTTCTTACTTTTTGTTGTATGCTATAACTAATGGATGCTGGACTTAAGTGGTGCATATAATTATTTTGGTCATGTTTACCCTTTTTCTTTTTCATTTATTCTTAGAGCACTCAGCTTAGAGCTAGCTTGGTGAGTTGTCTGAAATGCATTTTAGTGTTTACATGAAGCATGCTATAACTTATAAATTTTATGGTGAATTCAAATGATCAGGTGTCAACCCGTTTCTTTATGCTTTGGCTTGCAGGTAAACTGTG
>ML844142.1:24893-37956 GCA_009831015.1 Picea engelmannii | reverse complement strand
CCCCCCCCCTCTCAATATAAGTGTGTGCTCAACAAGTTCTTCTTGATCACGTGGTAAGTTTTCAAGAACCCTGAATGTCCTTTTATAGGAGAAGTGTGCAATTCCAAAAGGACCTTCTGTTTGATTTGGGATTTCTTACATAAATATAAGTGATCTTGATACCATAGTAAGCCATTCTCCCACACAAATTTATCCAATGCACTTGGGTCATCTTGTAGTTGTTGAATAATCTTGCATACCTTTTGATCTTGCTTCCATTCTATCCTTGCTTGTTCCACCCAATCAAATTGTTGAATGGAAATAACACACATTAAACCCTCTATGTCTTATTCTATCTTTGAAAGTGCATCTGCCACCATATTTTGTTTTCCTTTTTTTGTAGATAATTTTAGAGTCACAACCTAGAATATTTTTAACCCATTATTGTTGCTCTTCTGAAGATAATTGTTGTTCCAAGAAGTACTTCAAACTATCATGATCTTTTTTTACCTTGAAGTGTCTTCTTATTAAGGACACAATGAGACACTGTCGCATCCCATGTGAAGGCCATAGTGAGACATTGTCACACCCCGTGTGAAAGCTAAAGTGTGACTGTTTGTGACATTTGTGATTTCATAAGTTTTCCTATGAGTATCACACCTTTCAATAGGGAGAGGGTGCGACACTGTCAAATACATGGATTACGCTCTTCAAAACTTCGATTTCCCTCTCCTTTGGCTTGTCTGGTTTTCTCCAAGTAGCTCGGTTATGATACCATGTCAATGTTTCATGGAAACATGCACATGAGACCTAGCTAAAGCAAGTACAAACCAAGCTTATAAAAAAAAGGATGAGAGATTCAATATGGAAGAATGAGAATTAATGAGCTAATCAATCATAATACAATGAATAAGTGATATACACTCATATAGGAAAGAACATTCCATAATTAAGAAAAGCGAACAAGCAATGAGCTTTTCTTAGGAATTCATGCATAATAGTGATGGTCTAAGATAGAAAGTCTAAAACAAAACTAGCTCCAGTAAGCTTCCACTAAACTAGTGAGTTGAAAATAGAAATATCCCCAACAATACACATAGGGACTTCACTCAATGAACCCATGACATAACTTGTGCGCTGATGGGATATTAACGAATACCCCTAATTTCACTAGATATGGATAAATACCTCATAAATCATTTTGTTTAACCCCCCTCCCAATACATCTTTCCATTATAAAAAAACCCCATTTTTACTAGATACCCCATTTTATAGCCCCCAATACCTACAAACCCATTAATACCCCCCCAATACCTACAATATATTGACTTGATTTTTCATAATTTTAAACCCCATTTATGAATGAACGTAATAAGATATTGGTCAACAAGGTGATGCCCCCATGGTTGTACATGTTTTTCCCCTGATTTGCTCTAGTTTAGTATATCATCAAATAATACTAACACAAATTTTCTAAGTAAGGGTTTGAAAACATAATTCATCAAGCTTTGAGATGTTGAAGGTGCATTAGTAAGGCCAAATGGCATAACCAAAATCTCATAATGACCTTCATATGTTCTAGAGGTTGTTTTGGGAATGTCTTCTTGCCTCATTTTAATTTGATGATATATAGAGTGAAGATCCAACTTCGTAAAATAAATTGCTCCTTGCAATTCATCTAATAATTCATCAATGTCAGGAATATGAAACTTATCTTCAATGGCCATTTTGTTGAGTTGTCTATAATTTGTACACATACATCATGAACCATCATTTTTTGCAACCATCAACACTAGTGAAGAGAAAGTACTTTGGCTAGGTTGAATGACGTCGACCTCTAACATTTCTTGAATCATACACTCAATCTCACTCTTTTCTACTTATGGGTAGTTATAAGGTGTAATGCCTCTCCATGAGAGGATAAGTGACAATTTATACACATATGCATTAAGATATTTGATGTAAACAAAGATTTTTATTTTCACATAAAATTTCAAAAACATAATGAATAAATATTAACAAAATAGTTCCTCCGTGGTCTATTGAAGATGACCATTTTCAATGTAGTCCTGCCAATAGTAGGAAGATTTTTCCAAGCATTCTTTTCTTTTTTCCCACGAATCCTCCCAGCCAACTAGGAGCCTAGCTAGCTTCCTAGCTCCAAGAAACCTTTTGGTTTCTTGGCCCTCCGTGCCCGTGATTCCAAGAACAACAAAACACATATTCTCTAAGAAGTCTATCAAAATAAATATATCTTCCAAGAATGATCCAACCTCCTAACCTCCTCCAACCTCTCAACCTCCTCTCCTATTTATCAATTTTTCATACACCCTTCCCCAAGTCTCCTCAACCACCCTCCTTAATAGCCATCAACTTCTCTTATCTAGATTTTTTTGAGAAAGTTAAAATCAAACTAAAATATAAATTATTTTCATAAATAACAATAAATAAATGCAAAGTCTTTCTTCTCATGCAACTTATAAATGCAATTTGACAATTTTCCCCAAAATGAAAATGGAAACCCACCATACTCATTTAATTCATCATACCAACCATCAATCAAGTCAAATAAGTTATATAATGCTACTAGATATTTTTGTATGTAATATAATTTACATAGTCATTAAACCATTCAATTAAATACTTAATAATCTAGTTTAATAATTAATACATTAATTAATTTTACTAGTGTACATGTGTAGGGTACATGTGCATAGCTAGCAGACACATAGCATGTGCATAGCTAGCAGACACATAGCATGTGCATGTGCTAATGATAATCAATTACTGTCTCTAGTGCATAGTTCCTGTATGATGACACCAAGGCATGAGGACAACAAATGCATCATTTAGTAACATTAATTAACAAAACTACAATAATTCATCGATAATTGATCATTACACTTAAAATATAAAAAGGGAATAAAAATAAGTGTTTTGGAACCAAGTGAGAAACATGAGTGGCACATTTAATTCCCAAGCAATAATCTCAACTAACATCGAATAATCCTTCCTTCCTAACCTACTTCCATCTTCCATCCTATCCTTTCCTCTACTAGACTACAAATACGAGCACCTATTTCGCCCTACACTGACGCGAAAACAGGTACAACAACACCTACAGAATGATACAATTGCAATGATCAACGACACCTAGCTCACTTAACGACACAAACACATTGATCACATTGATTACTATATCTTGATCAAACCACATAGGGGGGCACAACTCAATACTCACACTAAGATGGAGTTTCAACTATATTGACCTAACTTTAGTTAGAACACATAAGCAAAAGTGTCATACCTCTCGACCAAGATTCCCCAATAGGAAACTGACATTCATCATCACATGTCTAGGGGAGCATGAATTCACATAGCCCTCCCACGACTCCAGGTTTTGGAGGATACACAGTGGGAAATACCTTCACCCCTCCTAATATAACTAGGGTCAACAACCTATATCGAGCCATACTATGCACCTATTGTTCTTAGAGTCACATCATCAAACAATGTCCACTCTAGGCAAGTTGTGCATCTTGTCAAAACCACACTTACCATAGATCATAGCAATATTTTGAATCATAAATTAAATTGTGGAAATTGGGTGGCAGATCTTGCCCTATGGAAATTAATGTACCTGTAGTATTAGTTCGAATTTTGCTCACACTTCTGTCACGAAATTTACGAGGGTACAAGATATTTAAGAATGAAAGTGAATTACAATCAAATGGAGATATTTACCTCAAGTTCAGATTTTCAGGAGGCCTCTCATTCATCGAATTCATGCTCTCATTCCTTAATGTAACTTTGCATCTCCCCTCCTTCATAATCTTATCCTGAATATCAGCTACCAGAGCTTCTTTCAGCTCCTTCACAAATTTATCCACCATGGACTTGATGCACAACGATGAAGATTCAAACTCTGAACCTTTCCTTTCCTTTCATCTATTCTGAAAATCCCTACTCGCCATGCTGACACAGACCCAAAACAAGACACAATTACACAAACTTTCAAACAAATGAATGAAATTGAGATGGGAAAATCTGGTTCTGGGAAGGAGGAAATATTCAAGTCTTTGAGGTCACCATTGAATTTTTTAAAGGACGAGAATGTCGACATGGTCTCCTTCATGTTTAGAGATTCGTTATCCTATGATCACAGATTGGCACTGACAGATGCAGATTCCCGCGAGAAAGTGAGCTTCACAAAATTCAAAGATAAGGTTAGCGTGGTGGGTAGTAGATTTGGTCAGTGGGGTATAACAAAAGGAGATGTGGTGCTCTATTTTTCCCAATTCTGTTTATTCCCAAGTCTGTTTCTTTGGGATTGTTTCAATTGGGGTGGTTGAAACTGCTGTGAATCCATTGTATACCATCATGGAAATGATTAAGAAGTGATTAAACAGGTCCAAGATTTGAAACCCAAGTCCACCATTGTTGTCAGAGAGCTATGGGATAAAGTTAAAGATATGGGTTTGCTTGCAATAGTGATGAGAAGACAAACATTTGAAGGCAAAGATTGTGACATCAACATATCAGGTGCATCTGTTCTATTTTCTGATTTCTATTAGTTTAAATCAAGTTGTCAAGTTATCCATAAATCTTCTTTTCCATAACTCTTCTTTCAAGACCAAGTTGACAACTCTCTTATTTTCAATATGAAAAGACCAAATTTATAGAGTTTGCTCATTATTCCTTGAATGCAATTGGCTTCAAGGATTCATAATTAACCTTGTGTAGAAAACCATTTTTTAGTTTTGAAGACTCCAAAGGTATCATATTTCCCTTAATGTACGAGGATAAATCCATTGTGCTACGTCGTCATAAGAGCCTAGAGGTGTTCTTGAGATAATGAATGTTGTAGGTAAGCCTTTACAAAAGGATGCCTCTAGCAATGGGAGAATCAAATTTAATCAACCATAATCACTCCACTCTTTCATCTTTGTTAATTCAATTTTTAAATTGATTTCATGCGTCGGAACTGTCTTTCTTTAATAGTAATTGTGTCTTTGTTAGACACTCACTTTTTCACAGTGATCCTAGGCACTCTTGAATGACAAGAAATTTAGCAAAATTTCTAATTCAAAAACAAAGAGCCATAGTTCCTTCCATCTCCTTAGGTAACTATGCCAAAAGAGCGGGCATTTCCAACAAGGAGCTTCCTATATTTCTTACATTTCCAATAGCACTGGGCGATGTTTTTTTTTAAGTTTGTATTTATATATCAAGTGTATTTCTACCAAGCACAGTTGATGTGCCATTTGGACTCATGAGATCTAAGGATTCATAAGTGCTAGTATCTTCGAGTGTTTAACCTCCCCTAGTATGGTCAAATTGTTGCAACAACAAATTGTATTGAACCTTTGAAGGGATTTGGAAGTACTTAATGACATTAAGTGGATGTCAAAATAATGAGTTTGCCACATTATACATTTGATAACTTTAGGATTTGATGACGTGTGAGCATACGAGATGGATTAAAACATCAAATTTTCCATATCATCCAACCCATTCCAGTAGGAAAATATTTTTGAGAGCTTTCTTGTGGACTTTGGAATTTTCAAAAGGGGAGCTTCTTTGTAGTGATCATGTTTCCAAAGTTTCAACAAAAATCATCATCACTTTTTACAAGAAATTACACGTTTATTTGAGACTCACAGGGTCACAATGTTTTCAATTTACTTTTGGCCATTCACTTGTAAACCCCACCAGGCAAGCGAAGAAAAGTAAGGTTGCTTATTGTGCCAAGAGGCGCATTCAACAACCCAATATGTGATAGACTTATTTTGTGGGTAACAACATTAACATATGGATATGAAAGAAATTATAGAATAATAATAATAATAATAAATCTATACATGTCAACTTCAATTTTGTTGAGGACCAAGATGGATATTATAAAAAGATAACAATATTTTTTTTTTTATACATATCAAGTTAGATTTTGTCGAGGATCAAGAGGAATCAACTCTTTCAAGGTACAAACTTTTCCTCAATTTTTTTCACTGTGAAAAACTGTTACACCTCTAAAGATTTGATCCCTCTAGATACTACTACTCGATAAGTTTGAATTTAAAATACATCTAAAATAGTCCAAGTACAACAATCAATGGCACCCATCCAAAACCTTTATAAGTGCTTATTCAAATTAGATAATATAATGCATCAAACTGAGGGTGAGACTTAGGCTTGTGGAAAGTGTGTGAGCAAAAAAACTCTTGGGAAGGTGAGATGCTTTCTACACATCTCTACATACCCTCATTAATACTATCTATTTACAAATCAAGTTTAGTCAAAGCATGATAGAGAAATTTAAAGACCTTGTAGATGCAACTTTTGCGGGCCGACCGTATCATATTTAAGGTCGCAGAGAAGGTATTTTTTAAACCCTAATCCACAATCTTTCATAACAAAACAAAGAAAAATCACCTAAAGCATTGTAGACCAATACAAGGTATGAAAACCTAACCCTTTGTATAAGCCTCTAGTCTTGAAACAACTACTTAAAGATGCAATCTCTAGAGGGATCTTGTCGCTTTTTTTGTTGGAAAATCTACAGGGCTTGAGAATACCATCCATCTTTGCCAGTCCAACTTTGAAATACTAATAAGATCTGACTTCACCATGAGAAGAGCTCATCCAGAACTTAGTTTTTGAGTGTATGAGCTCATCCTCATGGTGAAGTGAGAGCTGACATTATAATTAATTCCACTATTTTATAATTTAGGTCTCATGATCTTCCAATTGTGCCTTCTATTACGTTACCTAATGTCCCTCCAATATATTCATGCTTTTCCACAATGATTCTATCACCCATCTCAAAATATGAAGAGGAGTCGTTTAAAGTGCTTAGAGGGTGGTGTTGTGGTTGAGATGTGTAGTGGGAATGAGGGGAGAGAAGTACCAAAGCATATATAAAATGAAGAGGTGTTGAAAGTGCCTAGAGGATGGTGTATGGGTGAGAAGTGTAGTGGGAATGAGGAGAAAGAAGTACCAAAGTCAATACACTAATGGTGGGTGTCTTGTGTGCGATGATGAAATATTTTTTTCCTGTCATGAATGAACTTCCACAATTGCTTTGGCTTAGAAAGTGTCGATAGAGTGTTTTTGTGGTTGAGAAGTGCAGTAAGGAGCAAGGATCAAAATTGAACTCGTCATACCATGAACATTCAATCCTTTTTGACAAGAAAGCCTTCAATCAAATCATTGTAGTTTTTCATCTTGTAAACATTCTTACTTTGTTTAATTGATTTTATTTTTTTGGCTCTTGAGCTGCTCAATTGACATGAGTACAACATCGGAAAGTAAAGATCCAAAAGAAAATGCCTCATAGCTCTCTTTCCCCATAGCCAAGAGAAAGTACATCAGTGTGATAATGCTTTGCAAATATTTTGAGAATTCCCCATAACTCTTTTACCCCTGCCTCATCCAAGCCCAAGATCAAGGAGACACGTTGTTTGTAGCATTAATTTCATTGTCTTGTTTTTTGATGTGGATCTTTGTGGCTTCTTGTTGACTGTATAGAAATGAAGTATCTAGTTTTAATTTTTTGTAATGACACTCTGAATATGAAATATATGATTTTAGTATAGATCTTCCCCTATCATGGTTTATGCCTTTTGTAAGATTTTCTTATCTTCTAATGGTTTTTAGAATTCTTAAATTGATCTGAAACTATTGTTTGTTTGTTGAGAACCCTAACAAGAGTCCAATGTTCTTGGACAAGTGTGATGTGCTTTATATAGCAATATGTTATTAGGAATCCGTGTGATAAGTTAGTTTTTAGTTTAAATGTTGAGATTTTTTTCTTTAAATTTTAAATCTTCTCTTGTAACTTGTAGATTTAATATTTGTATAGGCATTTTCCCTACTTTGGAATTTCTTAAGTTTTGTTGACATGAATTTTTTTCTTTTTTTTTAATCAAAGAAAAGTGATGGCTACATTTTTCTCATGTTATATTCAATCCAGATGAGTATCTTTATTTTTTTAATAATAAATTTCGATATACATTTTTCATGGATATTTTGCGGCCTCGAAATTTGTGCATTTAAAATGGATTAATTTTGAGTTTCTAGCAGTGCTATTAAATTTAGTGAACAAATTTTCCTCCAAAATTGCGCATTTTAACAACTGCATTTGTTGCCTTATTTTTGTTCACTTTTTAAGGATCATATGTAACGTCACTTAATTTAACTAGCATTTTAAAACTTTGTAATATTTCTCTACTAGAAATAAATTTTATCAGAAATGTAATATTTTCTTTAACACATTTTTTTTATGAAGTGTATACTTAATTTATTGTTTTCAATTGAAGTGTAAATATTTTTGGAAACTTTTCATCATGGAAGGGTTTCATAATTATATACCCTTCTCACTGAAATTAGGACCTACTCTTCAAATTTGATCACTGCTTCCCCTTCCATTAAATGTGATAGAACAAGTGGACGACAATGGGAACGGTTCGTATCAACCCATAATTAAAATATTTAATTAATAATACTAATCAACAAAGTTCAAACTGCTATGACGGGCATTTTAAACGTTAACCCTTCCTAGGAAATTTAAAATTTTACTTAACATTTTCGTAAAAATTGTTAAAACAAAAAATACACATTTTTTTTACGGGCAAAATTTTAAGCAAACTTCTTGAACGTGTTGAGAGGCTCTTGACGTGCTGTGACGGGTTCAATTTTGAACCCCGATGTCCACATGAAGAATTTTCAGTTTGATTTGTTTCCAAACGCTAATTGAATACAACTCTAAGCATCTAATGGCATAGTTCTAAATTCCTAATGTATAGAGGTCATTGGATAGATTTAAAAGCATTCTAGATCCAACAACCTCTCTACACTACAACTACATTCATTAATCTATACTCTGTCTTCACATTCTAAACATACCTTGCCTTGAATAAATCCACCATAATTGGATGCAAATCACATAGCTTCAAGTCTTTAACAACATCTCTTCTTTTTTCTCCCTCCTTGGTTCCCCAAGTTATTCATTCCAAGATAGTTAATGATTTCAAGATATTTTCTATAATTTATTTGAAGATAGGTTTTCTTTAAAAAACTTTGGTTCTCTTTCTACTAGATTCCACATCAAGGCTTTACAATATAGAAATACAAGAAACCATGGCCCATAGGTATATTAAAGAAACCATGGCCCATAGGTATATTATTAAATCCATTCCTAGTGGGCATATTACTATTACTAAAAGTCATTTAAATTGCATATCATTAAATCCTTGCATCTTAGTAAGATTGCAGGTTGGTAAAGCTTACATATTCACAACAGAGTTTGAGTTGCAATGGAGTAATACATTGAATATTTATAAGTAATAATTTAAATATTAGTTTTATGGAGTAATACATTGAATTTATAAGTAATAATTTAGATATTAGTTTTATGAAATGTAAAATTTTCAATTTTTTATAAATTTGAAAATAAAATTAAAAAATTCTTATATTCTAATAATAATAAATGAAATAATAAAATATTTATTATATATCAGTGATAATAAACAACACTGATAAAATCACAAAGTTATATAAACAAGATGATGAGAATAAGTTCGTAATGTACATAGATGAAACACACATGTATAATAGTAAAAAAAAAGCAAGATAGCATGTACAGAGTCACGTTTTTTCAATATACCAATAACAATATTGCGAACGAAATTTGGAATTTGAGAAGATTTTTTTTTTCACGTGGAAAAAACAGTTCCACTGTTATTCTATTATGAATAAAGTGAAACTTTCAAGTACATATGGATCACAAGTTCAATGATCGCATCAAAATATCAAAAAAAGACTGTAATCAGTTCTATTTCTATCCCTGATTTCTTCATGCTATAAAAAGTCTACATAATAGATATTATGTTAATTACAAAATCATAACAAAAAGATTCCAGCTACAATGATTAGTCTTAAAATATGAAGATTTTATCTGTTGAGACAACATCTCCTTCTACAGTTTCTTCATAAAAGAGCCATCCAATAGGTTGCTTCGAAGCCTTTTTTGATAAGGTATCTGCTTTTGAATTAAATATTCCGTGAACATGCATAAATTTGATTGAGTCAAATTTCTCCTTTAATCTCCCGATCTTATCCTTCCAGGAATTGAGATATAGCAGGTTCATGTTGGATTTTGCATTTATCCAATCAATAGCGACCTTTGAGTCTCCAACAACCATCCACTTTTTAATGGATAATCTAGAAGTAAGAAGTAAAAGCCCCCATAAACCCAAGAGTTCAGCTTTCATATTATTTCCATTGCCTCCAACAAAGTATGCTTTGAAAAAGCGACCTAGAGTGATTTTCAATAAAATTCCAATGCCACATAAATCATCATCAACTGCACCATCAAAGAAGCCTATTGGATCATCGTAAAAGAAAAATGGACTGAGAATATACTCAAAATTGTCATCTTCAGAATTATCAGTGTGTTCTTTGATTGATAAAATGATTTTAGTGACTATCCTGGATTCCTGTCTATTCCAGTTTTCAAATAAGATTTTATTTTTGTATTTCCATATGCCCCATATCACCAAAAATGGAATATGCCTCATTTTTGGGTATTGAATAAACCAGAGTTTCAAATTTTCATCTATAGAGGAACAACTCCAAGCTCCCGACATCTTTAGAAAATTCAAAATATCTTTCCAAATGTTTTGAGTTGTATTACAATCCACAAAGAGATGATTGGTTGTATCTTCATCTCTGAGACATAGAGTGCAAACTGCTGGTCTAATACCTCCTCTCTTCCTAAAATTTACACCAGAAAGTATACAGTCCTTCAAGCACAACCACATAAAAGAAATAATATTATCCGGGATGTTTAATTTCTAGATACCTTTATACCACCATCTATTTTCATCCAAAATATTTGAGAAAGTAATGGACTGATAGGCTAAATTTGCAGTTACATCACCCGTCGCTCTATTCCAAGACTATACAATCTTGTCACTAGTGTTATTTAGTTTTATACCATTGATCCTTAACATTGTAACATAATCATGCCATTCTATCTTCATCTCTCATGTCAGTCCAAGCTGCTTTTCCTCATACCAACTTTGATTAATTCTAGAATCGATTGGGAGGGCCGCATGTGCTAAGGAGTATATATTTAAATTGTTTAATCGTTGGATTAAAGGACCTAAAAGTTTATATGAGTAATTACATCCAATTAATGGATCATACCCAAGCACAACTCGATTACCAGAACCAATCGACCAGGCCATCCATATTTTGATGATGTGTAAGGACAACATGAAATTCTTCCAGATGATAGAAGCTACCGAGAACTTGCACTCCTCTCCGTGCAACCAAGAAACCAAGTCTATGTTGATACTGAAAGGGGGGTGAATCAGTATCAAGTACAATTTAAAAACCTTTTTTAACTTATACTTTAACCATTCAATTATATCCAATGAGCAATGAACAATAGTATAAGAGTTACACCAATACACCACAATACACCATGCACAATATATGAGAAATAATCAATAGTTTTTGTTCAAGAGAAGTAATGACTTCCAAAGGTAGCTACAACTTCCAAATGTAAAGGGAGGGATAAACCTCCAAGAAGAAGATACAATCCTCCAATATAAAGAGAGAGTTGAACTCTCTACCCTTTCCCCTTCCTTCCACCCAAGAATATATGAGAGATAATAAAACTTTACATTAAATCATCACCATCAACCAATCATCACATAGAACCTGATAATGCTTCCTGAGACTTCCTCAATTTATGCAATTCTTCAATTCTTGGAGTACTCTGATCCTGTAGATAATTTTACTCAATGTATTCTCTGAAACTCCTCCAATTTTCACTCCTTGAATCCTCCCCAAAAAGAGGTTATAGAAAGAATGGTAAACTTTACTCAATTTTGGTCTATTCAGGAGAGTGAACTTGCACAGAATGCCCCACGCTCAATAATTAACATCCGATTCTGAAACTCGCACAAAAGAAACTACAGTCCGTACTCTTTCCAATGAAATTTGTCCCACTTCATTTGGATTCTCGATGAAGAAGTTATGACTGTTTTATCGGGAACACCTGTTTATTGACTAGCTTTAAGACTGGTTACAAACCTTATCTTCCACAGAGTGTATCTCCATAATTATAGTGAATCAAGAGCTGAAATTTTTACCAGAGGTACCTTGATATGTCTTCTCAATACCATAACGATTTCACCATCTGAATCATTCTAGAAAAAAAGTTATAGCAAAAATGGTAAGATGACATGAAAATAACATACCTTATAACACATCACCAAAAGACTTCATCCTCCCTTGAAATCCTGCCTTCTTTACTTCTTATTTCCTCTGAAATTTGACTTATATCAAGTGAATGTATAATGATGTTTATTTATACCATTTATTTCACTTCATTTTAACATTAGGGCCGACCTGACACTTTCTTATTTTGTAATTCTTTTCTTTAATTATCTTTAGGGCCTACATGTACTTCCTTCTTCAATTCACTTTGTCATCTTCAAAAATTCATTTCTCCTCAACCATGAGGATCCACGTGACATGCTACATACCACCGGAAACAACATGATGTATACTATCCATTCATGGGTGTTGTATATGCATGTGCATTGTCCTTCATGTCCAAATACCTTTATCAATCTTGCGGTCCAAAACCCACGACTAGGGTTGACATCAACGACAACAACCAATCTTCCCCTTTGTCATTGATGGGAATACTCATGCTCCCCCTATCATCATGATCCCAATTTCTCTCCCCCTTTGACATCAATGGCAAAGGTTAGGGCTGCTCCCCCTGAGTTTAATGGAAAAATGTAACTCTCTTCTTTGGGTCTGCTCCCCCTGAACATGTGGCACTCAATAATACTTCATCCTTATTTTTGGTATTTGGGACATTTTCTTCCTTAGAATCCTTTTGTGTGGCTTCTGTATTCTCCCTCTTCTTCATGTCTAGGATGTATATGTTGTTCGGTCTTCTTGTTGCAGTTGCAACCAATCTTCCTGAGTTATTTTCTCTGATTTTACATTTTCGGGAATCAAACGTAAGAGTGTATCCTTGATCACACATTTTACTAACACT
>ML844142.1:0-22309 GCA_009831015.1 Picea engelmannii | reverse complement strand
AGTACTCTGATCCTGTAGATAATATTACTCAATGTATTCTCTGAAACTCCTCCAATTTTCACTCCTTGAATCCTCCCCAAAAAGAGGTTATAGAAAGAATGGTAAACTTTACTCAATTCTGGTCTATTCAGGAGAGTGAACTTGCACAGAATGCCCCGTGCTCAATAATTAACATCCGATTCTAAAACTCATACACAAGAAACTGTAGTCCGTACTATTTCCAATGAAATTTGTCCCACTTCATTTGGATTCTCGATGAAGACGTTATGACTGTTTTACCCGGAACACATGTTTATTGAGTAGCTTCAAGACCGGTCACAAACCCTATCTTCCACATAGTGTTTCTCCATAATTATAGCGATTCAAGTGCTGAAATTTTTACCAGAGGTACCTTGATATGTCTTGTCAATACCATAGCGATTTCACCATCTGAATCATCCTAGAAATTTTTTTATAGCAAAAATGGTAAGATGACCTGAAAATAACATACCTTAGAACACATCACCAAAAGACTTCATCCTCCCTTGAAATCCGGCCTTCTTTACTTCTTATTTCCTATGAAATTTGACTTATATCAAATGACTGTATAATGATGTTTATTTATACCATTTATATCACTTCCTTTTAACTTTAGGGCCTACCTGACACTTTCTTATTTTGTAATTCTTTTCTTTAATTATCTTCAGGGCCTACATGTACTTCCTTCTTCAATTCACTTTGTCATCTTCAAAAATTCATTTCTCCTCAACCATGAGGATCCATGTGACGTGCCACATACCACCGGAAACAACATGATGTATACTATCCATTCATGGGTGTTGTATATGCATGTGCATTGTCCTTCATGTCCAAATACCTTTATCAATCGTGTGGTCCAAAACCCATGACTAGGGTTGACATCAATGACAACAATCAATCTTCCAACAGTCTATGCCTCTTATATATTTCTTGATTAGGATCGAATTCCGCAGTCCTCCAAATAATCCTCTCCAGTAAGACTTAGAAGCCAAGGTCTGGGCAAACCATGAAATATTTTTGATGCCCCATCCATCCCTTTCTTTTGGGCCTACAATATTTTGCCATTTTGTTAAGTGAAAACCTGTACTTTTTTTTGCTCCTTTCCAAATGAAATTCAAAATAAGGAGTTGAATTCTGTGTAGAATGGAAGATGGAATCTTAACAAGACTTAGCCAATAGACGAGAATACTCTGTAGAACAGATTTAGCTAAAATATTCCTGCCTCCTAAAGATAGCCAATGAAAGGTCCAGTTCCCAATCCAATTTTCAATCTTTTGTATCATCCAGTTCCAATCAGCCACTCTGTAATTGTTTGGTTTTAAGAAAAAACCTAAGTATTTCATACCTTGATCAATGCAAATAAACTGTATATTGAAGGCTGTATTCAATATTTGATCCAGAATATGATCAATATTTTGTACAAGGAAGCACAATTTCTAGCAATTTACATCCATCCCAGATGCTTGACAGAAATTTGATAATATAGTTTTAAAAACCATCTTGTCTTCATACTTGTTAGCTCCTAGAATTAGAACATCATCAACAAATAAAAGATGTGAAATGTAAGTACCAGTAGCAACTTTAAATCCCTGAAACGAACCAGTTTCCACAGCCTGCTTCAATAATATGCTTAAACACTTGACAACCAAAAGGAATAATAGAGGGGAAAGAGGACAACCTTGATGTAAACCCCAATGGCTCTTGAAGAACTCAGTTGGAACTCCGTTTACGAGGAATGCCATATTAACAGATGTAATACATGCCATGATCCATTGTGTAACCTTCCAATTTAAACCAATATGAAAAAGAACTAACCTAAGAAATTGCCAACTCACTTTATCATATGCCTTCTTCAAGTCCAACTTCAATATAACTGTACTTAATTTTTTTGTCTTGGCAGTGAGTAAACATTCCTAAGCAATTCCCACAGCATCAAAGATCAATCTATCCTTAAGAAATCCAAATTGTTCAAAGGAAATACATGAAGCCAGTTTGTCTTTGATCCGAGTTGCAATAATGTAAGAAATCACTTTGTAAACAAAGTTACAAAGGGAAATAGGCCGAAAATCATTGAAAGTTTTTGGCTTGCTAACTTTTGGAATAAGGGTGAAAAAGGTAGCATTAAGTGCTCCGAGAATATGTCCCGAGCTTCTAGATTCCTCAACAGCTTTAAGCAGGTCCTCTCACATAATGTCGAAAAAAGACTGAAAAAGTTCCTGTGTCCATCCATTAAGTCCGGGGATTTTTTCTTTTGGCATTTTGCAGACTATCTCTTTGACTTCCTCAATTTTGACAGATTTACCAATCTCTTCATTATCAACATCATTAGAGAATCTGGGCACTTCGTTGAGAACATTGATTTGGATAGAAGTGCCTTCTGAATCCATTGCGCTATACTGAGCTTTAAAATCCATTAAGTCCGGGGATTTTTTCTTTTGGCATTTTGCAGACTATCTCTTTGACTTCCTCAATTTTGACAGATTTACCAATCTCTTCATTATCAACATCATTAGAGAATCTGGGCACTTCGTTGAGAACATTGATTTGGATAGAAGTGCCTTCTGAATCCATTGCGCTATACTGAGCTTTAAAATGTTTATAATCAGTCTCCTTAATCTCAATTTTCGATGATACGAGATTCCTCTCATCATCGGTTATATCCCATATAGTATTTTGGCATCTTCTTTGTGAGGATTATTTATGAAAAAATTTAGTGTTTTTGTCCCCTTTCGCAATCCATATTTCTCGACTCCCGAGCCTCCAAGTGGACTCTTCAGTTGTAAGAAATAAATCTTTTCTTTGTTTGAGTGACCTCAGTAGGTCCACATCTTCCTGCTCGAAGACCTATGTGGGACAATTCTCAAATATTTTTGACATTATTTGTTCGATATTAAATAGCTCTGTATGAATTTGAAACTTTTTGAATGTCTGCCATTGAATTACTGCTTTCTTTAATTGCTTCAACTCGGAGCACATCAGGTGGATTGAATAATTATCCAACCAACTTCTCATCTCTTACCAAGTGTCTCTAATATTAGTAATGAAACCTAGATCTAATATCCAAGAACTGTTAAATTTAAAAGGAGGGGCTAATTTCCAGGAAGTCTTCTCAATTTGTAAGCAAATCGGATTATGATCAGAAATGGAGGAATTAATGATCCAGGACTGAATATTGCTATCATTTCCAAGAAGATTTTCATCGATAAGAAACCGGCCTAACCTTTTTGATATTCCGTCTAATCCATCTCTACCAGTCCTCCATGTTGGTGCTATTTGGGTTGGTTGGACATCCACTAAAACTGAATTAATAAGGATGTTTGAAAAGTAATCAACAAGAGGATCACTCTGAGCCAAATTCCCCCACACCTCCCTGACGGAGAGAGTGAAGTTTAGATTGCCACCTACTATAATGCCCTCCTCATTCAATAATCCAGAGTTTGAAATTTGTTGCTAGAAATCTTCCCTTTCTTTATAAGAAGCATAACAATTGAGTAATTTCACCAGATCTGCTGAGTGTTCAATTCTCCATTCCAGGAAAATACCTGCAGAAGTGCCAAAAGCACAAAACTCAGCACAAGTTGGGTTCCAACCAGATAAAAGTCCACCCGAACGTCCATTTGGGTCTAGTGCAACAACATTCCAAGTCAGAAAACATTGTAGAAAGAAATGTTTTACCTTTTCACCATCCACCAAAGTCTCTTGCATAAAAACAATGTTGGGCTTAACCTGTTTCAGAAGTAACTTGAGGGAAGCTAATTTAGTTGGTCCCCCAAACCCACAAAGTTTGAAGGAGAGAATTATCATTAAGGAACAAGGGGGGACGACTAACAAGCTCTAAGGGCCGGGGAAGAAAAGTTATTAGAGTTAGGAATCGAGGAAACAAAAAAATAGGGATCTGGTAGAGCGTCTAGTTCAACAATATCAGTGGCTAAGGTTTCAAAACTAGTCAAACCACCATCAATTGCCCCGAGTGGTTTTTAGGGAGGGACTGTCTAGTCTTTTTACGGACAGTCACGTTTGAGCGATATCTTAGTGTGGGCACATAGTTATTTGAAAGGGGAATAAGTGTGGGTGATAAGGACACAATCGATTTGGTCTTGGGAAACTGTGTGTCCTTAAGGAAACAAACATCGTTTGAAGGTCCAATGGGACAAACAAGAATACTGAGATTAAAACTTTTTACGACTATAGGGGAATAAGGAGGATCCAGGATATCCATAGTAGAAGTAGGCGATCCGATCCCAAAGGTGGAGGGAAGATTAGATTCAACAAGACCAAAATGGTCAACAATAGTCAAAGCACAATCAAGGGGAGGAAGGGGCTGTGTGTCTCTGGGGAGTCCCATGGAGAACAACCAAAACCCATCCCTTCATAACCTAATCCAAGGCAAAAACCCGAATCATCCAACTTTTTCAACATGAGATCCCAAAAAACTCCAAAAATATTGTGAACCCAACTTTCGCTATCCTTTAAATAATTAAACTCATTGGAGGTTTCAAAAAAAGAGGGGAAGAAAAACTGCATCTTACCAATGAAGGAGTCACGGTCTAAATTCTCATTACTGTGGTTTCCAACTATAATAGCAGGAATTTTTGGTTGCACTCAGTCGCCTTTATGCTACAGGGAGTCCAGACAAAAATCCTTGAGGTGTCCTGGTTGCCAACATAAGTGACATCTAAAGGGATCCTGCTAGTAGTCAACCGATTGACAAAGAAGTGAATCGCCAATAGAAATATCAATGGTGTCTAGTAAACCTCTGTCAAGATCCATTTCCGCCTACACCCATGCGAGTTGCTTAGTATTCCAGCGGAGCGAGTGCTCATCACAATAGATAAACCTCCCGACTGCGTTGGAAACAACTTCAAAAATTTTGCAGACCAAAACTCAATCGAGAAATCTGGCAGCAACATCCATAAAAATCTTTTTCTGAATCTCTCAGAGAGGGGATTGAATCTGGGATACCATATTTTAAGCATTAAGACTCCTCTACCAACTATCTAAGGAGAGTTCAGAACACTCAATAAATAACCTTTAGAAATAAAATGAAAAACCATCCAGTGATTGGATAGGAGTCTAAACCTAGGACTGTATCTTAGCAAAGGCTTCCAAAATCCTAAGATCCAGTCTGACAGTTGGACTTTAGTCATTCTGGTGTAGAAAAAATTACCTACCAGTGCTTTTCCCGATAAGTTGCTAACTCTATCCATGACGATATCCTTCCCGAGGATGCATATTGACGTGGGTTCCCTAAATTTCCAGCTCTTGTGCTTACGGTGTGTTCACGCTATACTACCAGAGACTCTGTTGCTCCCGACACCTCCAAATTTTTTTGAAGGTTTCTGCATTTGGTGGTTCTTTACAATAGATCTTGGTTGAGAGTTATCTGAGGTTTTAGGAAGTACACAGAGGTGGTATTCTCGAGGAAGGTTTCGCATAAGTTGTCATTCCCCAAAGCGCGTGGCAATCACATGATCTGTGGCAGGCTCTCTACCACATCTCGGATCGGAGGCCAACTGTTGAGAAATCGGTGTAGGGGATGACAGAAGCTTAGTACCTATTGAAGTCTCTGCAGAAGGATGACCTATCACATCCAAATCTATTTAATATTTCAGGATAACCTATCACATCCAAATCTTGCAAGTGTTTACGACTATATATATTTAATGCTTGGGGATAACCTATCACATCCAAATCTTACAAAATCTTGCAAGTGTTTACGTAATGTGAGATGAGTGTGGGAAAATGAAAAATTCCCAATCTTGCAAGATGTTTGTTTACCAAATACATGTTCGGTAAGCAGTCGTGGGGACAACAGGGTCATTTTTAAAGGAAACCACGATCATATGAGAGGAGAGGATCTTACTTTATAAATGACATTTTCCCTTCTTTCGATGCAGAGATAACTGTTTGTTCCCGAGAGGAGTTTGTAAGCTGAAGATAAATGGAGTTCTTTAATTTTTTTTTTTTTGGGTCCCTATATTTATTTTCTGTCTTCTAGGGGTCACTGACACTATCATGCCAATATTCATGTCCCTTCTATGTTTATTTTTTGGATTAGCTAGCAGACTTTAGAATTAACATGTTGCTTGTTGTACTTGATACATAAATACTTTGTAGTTGACGAGGTTCAATCGATTCTTGAATTTTGTCTCTGTTTTTGGGATGCCAAACAGACGTTGGGAACAATAATTTCATTCCCTATTTCAATAACTAAAGAAAGCTTTCCTCCTGACTAGGAGACCTCCCTCCATCGCCCCACTGGTGGTTTCACTAAAGGTTGAACTGCATTTGATTTCATCGGTATTTCTTTCCACTACTTCATCACACATAGATGGTATTTTAAACAATAATGAAATATAGAATATGAACTCTTGGGCGCTTTGGTTTTTTCTTTACCTCTTCAATGAATTTCTGCTTTATTTTACTTTTCAATAAACTTTTCCGGTCTGGTTAAGTCTTAGGTGTATCAATGTCCTATTAGAACAAATCGGTTGTGATATTGACTACGAATGAAAACTGCCCAGAAACAAAGATTAGAGATAGAGTAGCCAGACTACATTTGTAGTTTTTCTTTATGTTAAAGATCCCATTATTACCAAAATAAATCTATGGTTGGAGGACTTTTTGAGATCACTGAGGCCTGCTCCACTATTTTGTCCATTTCCAGTCTCCATATTACTTGGTCTTCTTCTGGGATATTGCTTTCTCAATCCCATTATATTCTGGATCTTCCACAACACGTCAAGATAAAAGATTGTAAACTTGCTGACACCCGTCTTGCTTCTGGAATTTTAGGATGTTTACATTTCACTCAAATCTATTTCTCCTGTTAAACATTTTTCAAGTATGCACATCACACTTATACAATCAAAGTACACTAAAAATTGTGCCATCCACCAATTTGTTTTTTTCAAAGTGGACAATTGTTTTTTTAAAAGAAGTAGTTTTATATACCATAGAGATATTCTATACATGATGGAGAGACGCTTGCAGAGGATACAATCTATACAGAGAAGACTATGTGTTGTACTAAGAGGAAGGAATATAAAATTACTCAAGGGTTAAACATTATTCAATGTATGCAATTAACCTTTACACAATACATAAGTTAGGGAGCGAAGACGAAATGAAGGGTATTTACATTACCCTTCATTTTATTTCATTTGGTCAAGTTCGGCCACAAGTTCCTTCATATTTGGTTGGTCTTCCTTATCCTGTCCAAGGCCATCTTAAAGCCAAGTTGACAACTACATCTAGAGGATGCATAATACTGGATTCCACGGGAAATGACATGGTGAGTGCCAAAATTGGTGTGCAATGTAATTAACAAAGATAGACTCCTCATTGAATTTATATCTTAGAAATGTTGTTGGTGTCTATTTTTTTGAAAAATACTCCAAATACAACCATTTGTAGCCAACTATTCTTCGAGTCTAAAACAGATGGGCATTGTAGGAGTTTATTATGCTAAAACCCATCTATCCCACTCCCTCTATGTCATTAACAGTGGTGGGAATGATATTTCCCTTATGTCATTAACAAATTCCTTAGCTCATTTCGTCATCAAGATAAGCTAGTTTATAAACTAGTTCAATAAACAATATTGCAAATATATATCTATTATTAGTATAGATTTAATGTAGTATACACAGAGATGATGGCCGTTTTTGGCCCTAGCGTTCAAGCCTAAGCTCTGATACCAAATGTAATGCCTCTTCATGAGAGATTATGAATTAATAAGTGACAATTTATACACATATGCATTAGGATATTTGATGTAAACAAAGTTTTTTATTTTCACATAAAATTTTAGAAACATAATGAATACATACTAACAAAATACCTCCTCCATGGTTTGTTGAAGATGACCATTTGCAATGTAGTCCTGCTAGTAGTAGGAAGATGCTTCTAAGCATTTTTTTTCCCCACTTTCTCAAAGGGAATCAACAAAATCCTACCAACCAACTAGGATCCTAGCCGACTTCATTTTGGTTTCTTGGCCCTACGTGCCCATGACTCCAAGAACAACAAAGCACATATGCTCTAAGAAGACTATCAAAAGAAATATATCTTCCAAGAATTATCTAACCTCTCAACCTCCTCTCATATTTATAAAGTTTCCATACACCCTTCCCCAAGTCTCCTCAACCACCCTCATTAATAGCCATCAACATCCCTTATCTAGATTTTTTTGGGAAAGTTAAAATCAAACTAAAATATAAATGATTTGCATAAATAACAATAAATAAATACAAAGTCTTTCTTCTCATGCTAGCTTATAAATGCAATTTGACAATTTTTCCCAAAATGAACATGACAACCCACCATACTCATTTAATTCATCAAGTCAAATAAGTTATTTAATGCTACTAGATATTTTTGTATGTAATATAATTTATATAGTCATTAAACCATTCAATTAAATACCGAATAATATAGTTTAATAATTAATACATTAATTAATTTTACTAGTGTGCATGTGTAGGGTATGTGTGCATAGCTAGCATACACATAACTTGCACATGTGCTAATGATAATCAATCATTGTCTTTAGTGCATAGTTCCTATATGATGACACCAAGACATGATGACAACAAATGCATCATTTAGTAACATTAACTAACAAAACTATAATAATTCATCCATAATTGATCATTACACTTAAAATATAAAAATGGAATAAAAATGAGTGTTTTGGAACCAAGTGAGAAACACGAGTGGCACATCTAATTCCCAAGCAATAATTCTCAAGCATACCATCTTCTATCATATCCTTTCCTCTACTAGACTAAGTTGGAGCGTCAACTATATTGACCTAACTCCAGTTAGAACCCATAAGCGAAAGTTTCATATATCTCGACCAAGCTTTCCCAGTAGGAAACTGGAAGTCATCATCACAGGTCTAGGGGAGTGTGACTTCACATAGCCCTCCCACGATTCAAGGTTTGAGAGGATACACGGCGGAAAATACCTCCACCCCTCCTAATAGAACTAGTGTCAACACCCTATATCGAGGCATACTATGCAACTACTATTCTTAGAGTCACGCCATCAAACAATGTCCACTCTAGGCAAGTTGTGCATCCTATTAAAACCACACTTACCATAGATCATAGCAATAACTTGAATAATAAATTAAATAATAAGTACAACTTATAACATACACTATCTTCTTGATGTCTATGACATCCAAGTTACCTCATCACTACAATCATTTGGCTATCACATAGCTCATCAAACTGTAGGTTAGTTCACCAATAGCTCATATTCATGCATATACATCACAATTTCATATAAGAATCCATATCTGTATTGGCACACAATTAAGAAATGTAGGTTTATTTTTATCATTCCTCACATCTGTTATGAATTCATAACATAACTTGAACTGGTATCCATGTATCAAATTTCCACATTTAAATTTGCATGTGTGAACAATTCTCATAACTATCATAATTATGAACATATAACAATAAAAATAGGATCATGCAACACATAAATAGGTTCAGATATACACATCTCAAACGTCTATATCAGTTTAACTAAGTCCAAATAATTATTAAACAATTAATTACTAAGATGAGTAAAATCAAAGTTCTAACTATCCAAGGTCAAGACATGGTGTGTTACATAAAGCCTAGTATTAGGTGGTACACTTACTGGTTGCAAATGAATAATATGGTCATGATCTTGAGTAAGTGGAAGAATCTTAGGAATATCGTCAAATACCTTGGAATGATTTTCTATAACTTTTTGGAGATCTAATGGAACAACATGTCTAGATGTTTGAATATCTAGTGAGCACAGTTATGAAAGTACACCATGGTGTCCCTTTTTGAGTAATTTTGTCATGCTTTTAGAGATTATCACTTAAAAGGGTTTCCCTTGGATACATATAAGTTCAATTTCCTTGCCTTCTAAGGAAAATCTCATGAAAAGTTATTGAAAATTAAGAGCTATTATTCCTAATGATTGTAAGCATTGGACCCTTAACACAACAATAACACCACCCATTTGGATTGCAATCATGGGACTATCTAATAAATACTCCCCCATATTAAGGTTGATACTATGACACTTCCTTGAACAGTTTATGGTACCTCCATATACAATCATTACTTGAAACTCTAGTGATGGTATACAAAGCAATTGAGATGTTTCACTAATTTACAATTAATGAAGTTATGGGTACTGCCACAATCAATAAAAAATGTTACCTTTTTCTTTCTGATATATCCTTCTATGTTGAGGGTTTGTGGAGTATTGATCATGACAATATATGGTTGGAGTACTCTCATCTAGTTCTCTATCCTACGATGGTTCCAATTCTTGATCTATGTAGAATAATATCTTCTCACCACATTCATGCCCCTTACTATACTTGCTATCACAACTGAAACATAGTCCCTTTGCTCTTCTTTCATCCATTTGCTAAGGTGTCAACCTTGTAGGTTGAGTGATGTTAGGAGAGGGAGCATGGTTTTCTCTATAGTTGTTAGAGATCATTCTTCTAGTGGCCCATTTTTACTTTCAACTTTCCTTGCCATACTAAAAGGATGCTCCAAGGATTTAGGTTCGAAGAGACACACCTCATATTGAATGTTCTCCTTTAAAGTGTCGATAAAGAGATCTAACGAATTATCCTCTGGAATGTTCTTTACCCCAAGACTTAGTTTTTGTAATTGTTGAATGTGCTCTATAATTGGACCTTTTAGCCCAAGATTTATCAATTGACTAAATAATGTATTTATATTAATATCCCCACAATGTGATATCATTTCATCCATAAAAATGGACCACGAGATAATAGAATCATTTTTTCTTTCACAAAACCAATGATACCAGACAAACCGATCATTTTCTAAATATAAAGATGCAAGAGTTACCTTTTGTAAGGTTGGCACTTGATGTAGATCAAAGAATTGCTCCATCTGGAATATCCATGTTATAGGCTCTTTACCATCAAACTTCCTCATAACGATCTTGGGAATTAATTAGTTCTATGGTGCCGAGTGGAACCCTCAATGATGTGGATTGGAGGTGATGAACAATCATTATTTTTGGGCTCACTCTTTATTTCCTCCGCATTCACATGATTTCCTTGTGTCCTAATATCTCCTTTAGGGAATTTCTCATCTAGGGTACGTAACAAGATGGTTGACATGGAATTTTGCAATTCTTTCATCATTTGTTCCATCTTCTTTTCCATTTGTACCATCTATTCCCTATTTTCATCCATCTTCTTCTCCATTTGCACCCAATTTTCATCCATATTCTTTTCCATCAAGCTTTCCATTTCATCTTCCATTCCCCTTTTAAATGTTTCTTGGCAATGTGAGAAATCCACAAGTTTCAACACACTACCACTCATATCATCAACTTGGTTCTTTAATTGGCATAACTTGTTTTAGAAGTCTTCACTTTCTTTAGACGTCATGCATGTGCTCTCTGGAGCTTTACTAGGAGTATAAATTCTTGAAGAATGATCCTTTGCCATTGGAGAAAATATCAATACTCTTCTTTTTTCTCTTTATCACAATTTTTAAATCACCAGAAACAAATCTTCCAATCAAAAGTTATGCCAATTGTTAGTTACATACCTTTAAAATCCTAATTGGGAGATTGTCTTGCTAGCCAACCTTTGTCCTGATGTATCTTTGATTTTTTCCCCTTATAAATCCATTTTTTTTTTCTATAATACTCTGATGTTTTTTCTTTGCAATGCCATAGGTCTGACCAAAAATTGATCTGCCAAGTGAAAGTTATGGTAACTTCACCAAAACTTGTTGATTTTTGGCCCTTTCAAGAGAATGAACTTGTATGGAATGACACATGTGCAATATTTCTGATCTGTTTATGAAAATTTTAGCTGAAACACTATGTTCTGTTTTCTTTCCAAAGAAATTGGTGGCACTCAATTTGGACTTTCCAAACTTCAAATATAACACTTCTACCAACAACACCCATTTGAGACTAGTTTTATAACAAATCAAATAACCCTAATTTCCACAACTTGTATCTAAGAAAGTAAAATCATAAAACAATCTAATTTTTTACCATAAATACTTCACAATGTCTCCTCGAGATTATGAAAATTTCACAGTCTAAAACATTGCCAAAAAAAAATTATACAAAATTTTTCAAGATGACGCGCTTGAAACTGATTTTAGGACAAGTCACAAAACCTAACTTCCACAGGCTATATATTAGAAAGTTATTGAACCAATACCTGCAATATTTACCAAAAGTAATTTTCCATGTCTCCTTAGTATCATGAAACTTTCAAAGTCTTAAATTTCTTCGAAAAAAAAATTATAGCAAAAATTCCAAGATGACTCATTTGAAAATTATTTCAGGACTAGTCACAAACCCTAACTTCCATAGGATATATCTCTGAAATTATAATGAATCAATACCAATTTTTTTTTTACCATAGGTCACTCAATATTTCCCCTCAATAACATCAAACTTTTATTGTATGAAGCATCCCCCCAAAAAGAATTATAGAAAAAATTCCAAGATGTCTCGATTGAAAGAGTAAAACTCTAGGATCGTATGCTATGAAACCAAATGTTATGAACTTAACAACAAAAATAGGATGAAAAGAGATAGATAAGTAACTCCATGTCTTGATAAAGAGAGAAGAATGAATGTGAAGCCTCTTCGAGGGAGACACCTACTTTTACAATAGAAGAAATGTACAAGATGAGATGATCCTAAAACTAGGTCTCATTGGTGTGTGTGTGTGTGAGAGAGAGAGAGAGAGAACATTGCTTAGCTTCCTTCACCAGATCCAACATACCATGCAATTCAAGTTTAACATATTTAGGTATTGCTGCAATAACATTTCTCTATAGTTTACCCCCCCTTAAAACCCATGGATACTCCATGTATTTACAGGCTCTATGAGGCTTGCCACCTCAACCTTATGCAAAAATCCTATTACTCACCACCTAGGTAGCACTCCCACCATTTCCCCCCTTTTTATGTTGTTTTTAATTAGGTGAATTATCTTCCCCTTGGGAGTCACTTGAGATTTTCTCTAATATTTGTTTTATGAAAATAAATCATTCTCTATTTCATTTAAATAATAATATTTCACGTTGTCACCCAAAGTGGGTAATTTTCCATATTAACTAATATCATCATGGGGGTAGGGTAGGCAAGCCTAAGACCTCTATCCCTCCCATTATCATCATTAGCCAACAAAAATCCAAGTTAAATTCCATAACTATATGTTGGTGAGATGTCAAGGCTTCACTTTATGTCCTACACATGTAAGAACACACACATATCAAGTAGATATGTGATTAACACACACACACACACACACACACACACACACACACACACACACACACACACACACACACACATCTATGTATGTTTGTGTTACCCACTCACTTCTAAGGGTAGCTGTGACCACACAATCTAGCACCAAGTGCAAAGCATTCCAAGGCACTAAGACTAGTGCAACATGGAATATGTCACTACTATCACCTAGGCAACAACTTCCCTCTCTTTAGTGAAGAAATAGTATCCGACACAAGGGAGGATTCCCTAGTAACCTCCAAGAATTCATAGGAAGACATAATCAAGTATAGGGCCTCTGGGGTGACTAGTCACACTACTACCAAGATAAGGATAGGAAAAGAAATAGAGAGGTGGTGGAACAAAACAAATTTCCAGATTCAAAGTGTAGAGGATCCAAGCCTAAAAGAAAGGATCCCCAAGTAAAGTATGAGTTTAATAGGGTCCCCAAACTAGAAATAAATAAAAAAGTCTAAGGATATAGCAAAGTATGTAAGAAATGTGTGAAATTACAACAATGCAATAAATTATAACAACAATAAAGAAACTATTACAGTAGTAAAATAAATTATCTCTAAAACTATAGAGATTATTTTAGTAGTGAAATATGTAACTTTCAAACAGTAGTAAAATTATTACAACAATAAAACAATAAATTTTCAGTTGTAAAATGAATTATTACAACAATAAATACACAATTACAACAATAGAAGTAATAACCCTTTGATCGAAATGATCTAGTAAATGATAGGGATAAATACTAGGCTAAATTAGTTTTTACTTGCCAACAAAATAAAAAAATTAAGTAGTAAAAAATAGCCCTAAAACCCTAGACGTTTTTCCTTAGATGGCTATCATAACACTTCAAAAAATTAAATTATGGTTTCAACAATGTAGTGTAGGTCAATAGTATGCCCAAACACCTTATATGTCTTGGTCTTTATGGCTGAAAATGAAATTTTGTAGCAAATAAACCCTAAACATAAGCCCAAAGTAGTAAAATTTCGTAGTAATGATTAACTATTATAAAGAAAAAGACTAGTGCCTACTATTTTGGGCATATGGGGTCAAATAGAGATTCTTCTTTGGGAGAATGAACTGGATTATCTTAGGGTGAGGCTTTGTCCACTACTAACCCTAGGAAATCCTCCTAAAATATTAAGGGATGATGCAAGCGAAGATTCGTTCACTAGTAAACCTTCTAAGAACTTTTACAAAAGGGCTTGTTAAAATATTTTCCAAGAGGATGAAGAACACTACTAGAGAAACAAAAACAATCTAAAAATGCATTCATAAACATAACCATAAGATGAAAAGAGAACTCTTTCTCAAAACATATTTCATCCATCAAAACCCTAATTTCCATGTCATCTAAGTAGTAGTAGAAGTTCCATAAACATAGCTCCCAAAAAAGTCACCCTAGTTAACCATCCATAGCATCGTCATGAAAGAGAACAAGTAGAAGTAGACAAGAGTTATAAATCTCCACAATTAGCAATGATTTACAAAACGATAAATGATTCTCTATTTATATGAGAGATCTAAGTGAAATGTTTCCATGAAAGGGTGAAAATTTTCATCTCAAGAGGTGCTTCATCATCCAAAGGGTGTGATGTATCATCAAAAGGTGCCATAACATCACCAAGAAGTCCCAAATGTCACACCAAGGTGCCCCAAACATCACACAAAGGTGCCCCTCCATCAAAAGGTGCAATGTCCCATCATCTAAGGGTGCTATCATCCATGGAAAGGTGCCACATCATATCTCCAAGTGCGACATCTTCAAACAAATGTCCAACGTCCTCAATAGAAGGTGCGAGATCCCATCAAGCCATCATCATCATGCATGCAACATCCCATAATCAATGATCCCAAGGTCACACCCATGTGTGCTAGGATATCTTGTGAATGGATTCATGTGATCAAAAGTTCCAATGTCCTCTTAGGACTACAAAGCGACCTTCCTCAAGTGGTGGGGATGGCCTCCATAAAAGTGGGGTAGTAGCCCCTCAACATCCTTAGAAGAATCCAAGTGTCAACCAGGCATGTGGCTATGAACAACCATCATTTGAGGAGGGGCTCATGTTGTCCAAGATGTATCATGAAGATTAGAGAAAAGGTACACAATCCAAACACAACATATAAAGTGAGACATGTTAATACAAAATCCACTAGATAGATCTCACATAATATCCTCTTCAAATTTCACACTAGCTTACAAAATTATACAATTTTCCAAGTCTAGGTATGGGAGGGTCATTAATATCCTATGTTAGGTGTTTCAGTATCTAGACCAAGAGGTATGTCTCAAGGAAGCCATCAAGGAGTATGTACAATGGTAGTCGTATGGATTGGGGTTTACTTCATGGGGTGGATGTCATTCGCATGCAAGGTCATGTATAATATTCATCCTCACGATCGATTTTGCAGAGGGAACACTTAGGCAATGAGGTACCCTTTCCTTGGCACTGTGTCTTTTCAAACCCTTGTTTGACTTTTTCTTTATAGATTTAATCTTTTATGGCTTTTAACATCCGATTTTCTAACTCCTCTTGTAACATATGCATTCATTTCATAGGACTTGAGGAGATGGCCTCTTAGTGAGGGGGTAGAGCTCATGCTTCTTTCTTGGTTTTTAATACTTTGTTTTTCTTATTTGTTTCTCTGCCCTGCATTTTAAATTAGGGCTTTTACTCTTTCTATTTTTATAAAGTTGCATTAAACTTGGGATTTGAAGCTCCTTCTTTTGATGGGATTATGAAGCACACACCTTTTTGTGATACATGTGACAACCAACCTAAAATAAAGGACAATATATAGGTGATATATGGAATGTGTTATTCATGGTAATGGATATGGATACAATACCCCCATTAAGCCCTCCCAGTAGTACAACTTTTCCCAAGAGTGATAACACTTGGCTATAAAATGTTAAGGACCACCAAGGTGAGACAAGGAAAAATGTATAACTCCAAAGGACCATGATTCATTATTTAAAACAACCCATGATCATCATTTTCATGCCTCAAGTATTAACATTATCACTCGATATAGCCCGGTGGGTTATCTCAAGTGGATGAGTGCCGTTGTTTGCTCGAATGGGGTTATGGGGTCGAATCCTTGGCCAAAATCCTGTTTAGGGACTCACTTGATGTCCCCACCGGGTTAGGACCGTAATTAGGCTGAACGATTTATGCCTTTTACCATCCACGAAATGTGGGGAAGTTCTCAGGGGTTTCCCGTGCTGTATTCTGAGGAAAAAAATATTATCACTCGATATAAAGTGTCAAAACGATGTATGTGAGTATGTAAATGCACCATGTCATATGAGTGAGATGAGTTGAGCATGTAATGGAAGGAATATGTAGGTAACTATCTATGGAGAATCTGGAATAACATCATCGGATTTTCTGTTTGAAATGTGGATCATGGAAAAAAATTCTCCTCTAGTTACCCCTGGAAGTGAGGGGGTAACAGTAACTAGAGGAGATTTTTTCTCCATGATCCACATTCTAGACAAGAATTGAAGTGAGGGGGTAATAATAACTAGAGGAGATTTTTTCTCCATGATCCACATTCTAGAAAACAATTTTCATGATGTCATTCTAGACTCTCCATAGATATCTCCCCATATATGACTTCCATTACCTGCTCAACTCATCTCACTCAGATGACATGGTGCATTACACATTGAGGTATATTGTTATAACACTTCATATTGGGTGATAATGTCAATATTTGAGGCATGGAAGTGGTGATAATAGGTTGAATTGAATAATGATTCATGATGCTTTGAATTTATACCTTTTTCCTTGTCTCACCTTAGTGGTCATCATCATCTCCCAGTCAAGTTTTGTCACTCTTGGGCAAAGTTGTACTACTGGGGGGCCTTAATGGGGGTACCATGTCTATATCCCTTACCATGAATAACCCATTCCATCTATGCTTTATCTCTTATCCTTTCTTTTGGGCTAGTTATTACATGTATCCCAAAAAAGTATGGGCTTCATAATTCCATGAGAAGAAGGGGTTTGAATGCCCAAAGTTGATACAATTTTATAAAAAAATTTACAGAAAGAGAAAAATCCCTCATTCAAAATGCAAGGAAAAGAAACATACAAGAAAATAAAAGTATTAAAAACCAAGAAATAAATGAAGCATGAGATCTATCCCCTTGCTAAGAGGCCATCACCCGAAGTCCTATGAAATGAATGCATATCTTAAAAGGGACTTAGCAAATCAAATGTGAACATCCAAAAAAGGTTAAAGCACTAAAGAAAAAGGCAAACAAGGGTTTGGAAAGACACAGTGTCGAGGAAAGGGTATGTCATTTCCTAAGCACTCCCTCTATAAAGGTGCGCATGAGGATGACTATTATGTATGGCCTTGCATGTCAATGACAATCCACTCATGAAGTAAACCCTAATCCATATCACCTAACCATTGAATATACTTCTTGATGGGTTCCTTGGGACATACTTCTTAGTCTGGGTACTAGAACACCTAATAGGGGTAATAATGATCCTCCCATACCTAGACTTTGAAAATTGTATAACTTTGTAAACTAGTGTGAATTTTGAATAAGATACTTTTTGAGATCTATCTAATGGATTTTTTACTGATATGAATCACTTTATATGTTATGTTTAGATTGTATACCTTGCCTCTAATCCTCATGATGCATTGACTACATGACCCCCTCCTTAGATGACAAATTGCACATGGCCATAGGCTAGGTTGACACTTGGATCCTTTGGAGGTATTGAGAGGTCATTAGCACACTTTTATGTAGGATGTCCCCACGACTTGAGAGAGGTTGTTCTACACTCCTAGGAGGATGTTGAGACTTTTGATGACATGACTCCCTTGATGAGACACCCTAACACACATGGGGTATGACCTTGAGATTTTTGGTGATGGGACGTTGCATGTTGATGATGACTTGATGGGATGTTCCACCTTTTGATCTATATTGGATCATACTACAATTTTTCATCTATCTTGGTACTTTCTGGGTGGAAAAAATTGGAGGAATCAACGTGGAGGACCATTTTAGTGGTAGGTCCTAATTTGGAAAATTGGGGTCTGTAATATTCCAATGCCATTTGAGGCATTAAACAACATTTTTTGGGGTTACAATGTTCAAAACACATATAAACACCCTTGATGGTGTTATAGATTATGAGACTTTTCTAATGGTGCATCAAATGCCTCAATTGGAGCTCATATGCAAAAGTTATGCCTCCCACAAGTTGACCTACCTTGTTGATCATCATGTTATGAGTGGATGCCATGTCAGCCCCCATTACTTTCACATGTGGGGATAGCCACATGTGAACTTTCAAGAATATTCTAGAAGGTCCAAACCCGATCACTAATTGAGGGTTGAGGAATATGAAAACCCTAACCCTAGATGACTACCAGGCTATGTTAAATACTACACCGCTAGGAGGAGAAATAAGTTCCATTCTTTTGTATTGTACTTTTTCCATAGTTGAGCAAAGCATTCGAAGAGTGGTATTTTGAGACCATAATAAAGGAGGTAGGAGATTATTTAGAGGCCATTCAAGCCATAATGTCAAAGGAAACTCCATAGTGAGGGCCTCTTTCTTTGCACTTGCTTTCCACAATTGAAGAAAAGAGAGCATAGCATAGGCATCACCTTCTAGATGGGTTTTCTCTCGTATTAGGTTTCCCATAATACACCTTGTGTTAAATTGTGTGGATGGTGTGTAAATGTTTTCTTGTTCTTTCATTTTCATATTTAGTTGTTTTTATAAATTCAAGCACAACTAGTAATTAATTAATCTTGGATATAAGGAAAATTAGTCTACATAGTCTAAGATTTAATAATGTTATAAGATATATTGTGACAAGCTATTCCAGTCGAATATCCACGATAGTTTACAGATCACCTTCTCTAGAGGATATTGGACCTTTGCTTGAGGAAGTTTCACTTAGAGAGATGATTTGGAAACTTTTCATTGATGATGGTACCTCTTGATGATGAGCCATTTCACTTAGATGACAAGGCGTTGCACCTTATGATGATGGGGAACCTTGATGTAACTTTTGGGGGTTCTTGATGATGATATGGAACCTATTGATGATATGTCACACCCCTTGGAGGCATGAGACACTTTTTTGTAGATGAAACATTGCAACCTTTCATGGCAATGTTTCACTTTTGATCCCATTCTCATCATTTTGGAGTGAGTTGTCAGCCTTTTGAGGCCACACGTACCACACATGTGAGTTCTAGAACACTTATATGTGGGAAAATTTGATGTTCGAGCTACTTTAGTTCTTCTTGGAGGCATTGTTGGGGGTCTTAGAGACCTATCCACTCATGTATTATGGATATTTCATGTTATGTTGCCTTATCTCTTGGGTTTGAGAGAGATAAAGGCATTATTTTATGTTTTTAGGTATTCTATTGTGTGAGAAGGGCGCTAGATCTCTCATATAAATACGAGAAGCACTTCGCACTTGTAAATCATTGCTACTTGTGGAGATAGATCACTATTTATATACTTTTACTTGCTCTTTTATGATGATTGTTATGGATGGTTAGTTAGAGTGAGTTTTTGGAGGAGATAAGCTTGTGGATTCTCTACTACTGTCATTTTTAGGGTTTTGATAGATGAAAGAATTATTAAGTGGTCTCTTTTCATCTTGCGGTTATGTTTATGAATGCATTTAAGTAATTTTGTTTCTCTAGTGTTGGTTAAGCATTCTCTTGGATTATTCTTGAACAAACCCTTCTTACCAAGGCTCTTGGAAGGTGTCTAATGAAGAACCTTCCCTTGATTTATCCCTTAACATTTTAGGAGGATCTCCTAGGGTTACTAGTGAAAAACCTCTTGGTATCATCCTAACAAAATCCAATCATTTCTCTCCAAAGGGATCCTTAATTAACCCCATATTCCCCCCAAAAAGAGTAGGCACTCTTTACTCCCAATAGTCAATCCTTATTTTCTAAATTATACTATAATTTTACTATTTTAGGGTTACTTTAGGGTTTTATTAATTCAATTTTTCATTTTTAGCCATAAAAGACTAAGAGGTTTTGGCATTTTGGCATATTGTTGGCCTAATATACATAGTTAAAACCCTTTTTTGATTTTATGAAGTATTATTATCATAGGGAAAAACATCTAGGGTTTTATGGTTTTTATATGCTCCTCAATTTTCTGATTTTGTTGGTTAATAAAACTTTAATTTAGGTCATTGTTTAGCCTTCATATTTCATTGAATTATTGTTTGCTAAAGGGATTTCACTGTTGTGATTTAATATCTTCTTCCAAGTTTTACAACAACCCTAAGATTTTTCTTCATTTTTAGTGTTTGGGGATCCTCTTGAGCCTTGACTTGACTTGGAAAATCTATTAAATTGTCCTAGATCCTCATTACTTTAAATATAGAAATTGCTTTGTCTTACCACCTCATTAATACCTTATCTATATTATTTTTTTGGTGGTGGTTTGAGTAGTCACCCCAGCCCCCCCTAGACTTGATTGTGTCTTGCTTAGGGATTCTTGGAGGCTACTTGGGAACCCTCCCTTGTTTTGGATTCTACTCTTTCACTCAAAAGAGAAAATTGTTTTCCTAGGTGACAATGGTAATGTTTTAAATGTTTCACTAGTCTTAATGCCTTGTGAAGGCTTTGCATTTGGTGTTAGATTGTGTGGTAACAATATGTATGTATGTATGTATGTATCTATATTTCATATTCAAAATCAATTGCTTGATATTTACAAGTTACCCTTAGTGGGGTTTACTATTAGAATCCCAACTTAGAGTGGAGTTTTGCCAGAAAATCATGAACACTAATTTAATCATTCAATTGGTTGGTTCCTTCATCACTAAGATTGGTGAAATTATATTGGAAGACATCCATATAGAGATTTAGCATAATTAATCAAGAGTTGTCACTACAATGGCCTATCAAGTCTCATGACCTCTAATTAATCAAGAGAAGTGTATTATTAACCAACTTGCCACAACTCACACTTGGTCAACGACATCAATAGTCATCACATCATCACCATATGTTCAAGCCATATAATCCAAGTATCAAACAACATACCATTGATCATCACTTAAAACAATCATGTCAACATCATTTTATACATTATAACTAACTCAACAAGTAGGGATACCTATAACATCTCATCATCAATAAACAACACACATACTTAATGTATATGTACACACACAGAGAGAAGTAGTTTGTAAACTATACCAAATAATACTTAGAAGTCATCAGTGTCCAAGTCACAAGTAAAACAAGTCATCATGCCTACCAGACTAGACATCCATATCATCTATAATACAAGATAGGTAAAATGGGACATGCCATACTACCTCTCTTTGGACAAAAATTCGACCCAAAGTTGCCAAGAAAACAATAAAGGAAATTCTAGGTGTATAAGAGTTGCATCCTCCCATGTTCCTGAACTTGGATTGTAAAGGTTCCATTGGACCTTTAATTGATCCACTAAGAATTGGAGTTATTGATTATGGAGATCCAATATGGAGAACAATTAGACTCTTATAACCCCCTCATCTAAAACCTGCAACCGATTCTAGTTAACAATATGTATTCATCAAATACACAATGTTGTAAAATTGACACATTAAAGACATCATGCATGATATATAGTATTAGTGGTAAAGAAAGATGATACGCCAAAGGTCCTATCTTTTCCAAGATCTCAAATGGCCCTAGAAACTGAGAAGAACTTTTGGATTTATTTCTAAACTTAATGACTCTTCTTGGGCCTAACCTGCAAGAAGATTCTATCACCAACTTGATAGTTTAAATCCACCATATGTGCATGTAATGTCCCCACTTTGGGACATCATCACAGGGCAGAGACTTATGATGACCAGAGTAGCCAGATGGATGTTATAGCGAGTACAGGGGTATTTGAGAGGCATTGTGGGGTCCAGTTGGCATTTATCATCATATTCCATC
>WSFP011336828.1:0-37958 GCA_009831015.1 Picea engelmannii | reverse complement strand
TCCAAAGAGCCCTTCCAAGATGGTCCAGGCTTCATTGGGAGTCTTACAGGAAGATATATGAAAAAGGAGATCGGGAGAAATAAGACTGCAAATTGTTCCGAGTGCCTCATCCATGTGATTTAAGTACTTGGATTTTTCTATGGATGATGTCAGTTCTGTATCTGTATTCATGGTTAACCTATACAACCCTCTAGATCAGAGATGTATGGCTATTTTCTCCTTCCATGCAAAATAATTGTAAGGTATAAGAATGAATTCTTTTTGGAATTCCATCTTTTCGTTGTCTTCGATCTTTTGTACTTGCAAAATTTTTTGGTGTAGCTTTTTCTTAGCATTCCATTGGCTTTGATACCATGTAAATGTGTTGAAAATGAACATAATATATCTAGATAAAAAATGATACACACATTTGCAGAGAGAATTGGAAAAAGAAGAAGAAGGAGAGAATTCTCATTAACCGTTATGAATAATGAATAATTTACACATGATATACTCTATATAACTCAATGAGATCGACTTGAGGTGAACCAAGTCACCATAGTGGTGGTCTAGAGTGATATGGACACACACTAGGAGTTACGGGAGTGAACTGCCACCTATTCTAGTCTCTCAGGCAATTACGGGAGTGAACTGCCACCTAGTTGAGTTAACTAGTCAACTAGTCTTCACTTAACTGACTGAATAGAAAGTAGTGAGGAGTTAACTCAAGGATTCAAGGCTAATGCACCACTTTGGTGATGATACCAAGGTAAGGTCGAATTAGCATGGTGATGATCTCAATGTTGCATGGTGATGATCCCAATGCAACATCTAAACTCAACTCAACTAGTCAAACTGAATTGTGAACTGAAAGAGAATATTCTCTAGGTGGAATATTCTCTCCTAAAATATAGAAGACTGGATAATGACTAATTATGACTAATGAACAAATAAAAAAACCTTAGGAAAAATAAATCTTAGGTGTGTGTGAAGTAACTCCAACACATGGCAGAACCCCAAAAAGAATCAGAGAATGTATTGCTACAAATGAAAGACACCCTAAAAAATCACATAAATATCAACTTATCAGAGATATTCAAAGAAAAAGAATGCATAGAAACAAGAATAGGAGAATTCAACATTGACTGTGTTCTAGATGAAGAAACACAGGTGAATATCATGACAGAAAGAACTTGGGAAATTTTAGGAAAGCCTGCTATGATTCCTTCATTGGGGGGAATATGATTATTTAGAGGAAAGATGATAAACCTACGTGGAAGACTCACCTAGATATCTATGAATGCTCATGGAACTTCGATAGAAGAAGATTTTGAGGTTGTTAAATTTATTGCGAACATGGCCCCATTTTCTATATTACTAGGAAAAACTTGGATTGAGAAAGATCATGCCAGAAGAAAAGAAGAGGAAGTATTAGAACAAAAGAAGCAAGAATTAAATGATTTCTTGACTAGGAGGATAGTGCACTTGAGAAGAACAGGAGAACAGATCAAAGTTGTTCAAAACCAAAAACTTGAATGTCGAAGTGGAAAGAACACAAGAAGGCTCACCGAAGAGTAGAGCACCTACCCTAGGCAGAGAAGAAGTATTTCCCTTGAACCCTACGAAAGATCATCAACATTGTGAAGTTACTATGCTAAAAGGAGATAAGAATCAGAATGGAAAGAGGAATACCGAGATATATATTACAGGGAAGAAGGCTAGAAATCTCAGTAAGAAGATAGAAAAGATAGAAAAAATGCAGAAGGTTCCAAAAGGAACTTCACAGAAGGAAGGTTTGCAAAACTGGAACTTCGTCGGGATATCAGAACAATGCAACATGGAACTTTGCCATGGTGAAGAAATATAGTCGTCGAAAGCATTATAACGATTAGCCCGATGCCCTGAATGGTTAGAACAACAATTACAGCCCGAAATCTTGCCATCAGACCATTGGGACCGCGCCACAATGGACATAACCGCATCGATGAAGGCCTCTTGTCTGTTGGAGAGATCCGTTACAACATTGTCTACTTATTGCGTTGACTGTTGCACCAAGAACACTTTTGTGAATTGTATCCTAGCCAACTCATTGCTACCATGTTGTGTTTATTGAGATCGACACATTTCTTTGAGCACTCATTCATCCACTTGAGTTATCCGATCTGAGTGTGCATGTCGGATGAGCTCAACGCTGTAGAGAAAGTCTTCGAAGAATTTCTAATTGACCTTATGGATGATAAGGTGATGTTTGTTGGAGTTCATGCTTCATCGAAGAGAGGAGTGCAATCCTCCCCATCGAATGCTCATGGATCTGGACCATCCCGACCTACAGTAGAGAACAGAACCAAGCACTGAGATGACTTGGAAAATGCGAAGTTAATCTCAACTATCCTGCCTGACAACATCCCACCTCTAGTTGGCGTGGTGAGTCATGACAATGTCCCAAGAGACTTTGATTACACCATGGTTACTGCGTACCTCTCGAAGGGGATATGTGCAGTAAGAGTGTAGAAGGATCAAAGGAAGGCTACAAATCGTGCATTGGAACAGAGGATCAAAGACACATATGGTGATGTAGAAAAGGGGACTCGAGGCTACAAAGTATCTTCCATATAGAATGGCACAGTGTGCTTGGCCTGCCAGCTGATCGCAATAAATATCATGAGAAAGAAAAGACCTACACAGGTCATAGGATTCATTTTTTACCTCGTCGAGAAATGTGTAGAAGGACTCCAGATGAACTGGGAAAAGTACCTAGTCAACCAGCTGTAACTGGATTTTCACGAAGCTTAGGATCAGGGATATGAGTTCCACTTTAGCTGGCTCCTGACCCTCATAGAATTTACTGCTTGGGAGATGCCGGAAGTTGCGATATTCCCGGCCATTGAGCCATTTGAACCACTCGTTGTGAAGTTCACCACGCTCTGTTACTCGAGCGATATAGGAAAATAATGGCAGTCGAATGCAGTATTCCACACGTACTACATGCAGTTGAAGAGGGCCATCAAAGTTATCCCTTGCATGACACTGAACACCCTGCACTAGTTCAGACCTCTCATGAAGTTCAGTGCAAATCAACACTTCATTTATATCATTGCGTGAGAAGACGAGCATAAAGAAGAGCTCTAGTCATACTATAAGCTCACAGAGGAGGACCTCGACGAGATAAATAAGAACTGGTCAACATACCTCCTTATCCCTGTTGAACCTGTAGAAATGTCTGATCCTGAACTAATTGGCAACTCATAGGCCACTCACAAAGAACACAACACACCTACAACTAGCAGAAGGAAGAAGACCGAAGAAGTACAAAACCTGAGTAGTGCATAAGATGAAACTGCTTCAGTATCACCTGGACAAGGAGGTAATGATGAAGTAGACAGAGAAGAGACCAATGGAAAAGAAGATCAAGAGAAGCAAGGCGAAGTAACACCACCTAGGGATAATGTTTATGAGGATGATCCCTTGAAGAATAGAAAGGTTTCCCCTACGAAACCCACCTCATAGAAGAAGTCAAGAGCGAGCAAAACCATGATGCAAACCGTGCTCACGGTCGATGACATCGACTTCATCATTGCAACTATAGCAGATGCCTCACAAGACATATTTCATAAACATGAATCCAAATAAGAATAGATGTACGATAGAATTGATGTTGAACTCAAAGGGGTACAACATTCCCTTCAATCCATCCGTACAATATCCACTGCGCCTTTACCATCAGAAGCACCAGAGTTGGGAGATGATCCTACCCAACTTCGCAGACTAACTGATGTGACCAAATATTACCTTCATCATGCACAGGAAGAAACAAAACAGGCCACAAAGGCCCTAAAGAAAGTGAAAAAAGTAGTCATAGATCAACGCCGAGTTGAGCAGGAGGAGAAGGTTGCTCTCCAAACAAATTTTGAAGAGGAGAAAGAACAAATCTAGCAAGAGAAAGAGAAGTTACTCGCAGAGAAGCTTAGAGTCAAAGAAGCATTCAACATAGCACTTCGCTCTGTGACAAGCTTAGAGAAAAAAGAAGAAGAACCGGTAGAGAATCAAGTAGTGCAACTTGCAGAAGCTATCCAACAACTTCAACAGAGAATCACATATCTAGAGCTACGAACAATGCCCAACACTCTGCAAGATGTACGAGATAAAAGAGAAGAAATTGCTCGAAGCGCAGTTGAAAGAATCAAGGCCCTCGCCATGGAATGTAAATAGCTAAGTGATTGCAATTCCCAAACTTATGAGTGACTCATTGAGGATCCTGATTTGAAGGCATTAGAGTCACAACTCCAAGAGGCAAAGCAACAATCAGAAACAATACAGGCGCAATTGAAGCACCTATCACCAGTCAAGAGGATGAAGTGATCCCAAGAATAGTGCACTGCTCAACAACAGGTCCACACCATTCAGAGCAAAGTCATGGAAGTGACTCAGAGGCTCCAACCAATCCAGGACGAGGCTTGCCAACTGTTTGCGGACATTGAAGGTCGAGGAGAAGAACTGGAGAAAGTCATCAATGCAGTTGAAAAACGCTTAGAGGGACCTATCAATGAAGAAGTTATCCAAGAGTTCGTCGAGCAGGAGGCCTTGGCGTAGCAACAAGTAGAATACACTCGAGCCAAACTTGAGGCTTTTGAAGCAGAGCTACCTAGATCAGAGTGACTCGGGACGAGTCATAGGTGAGTGTTGGGGGCGTGTTGGCCCTTGACCAAGTTTTTAGAATCCTTGGTCATGATTGGCCTATTTTGGGACTTCGACAAGCTTTCTAAGGCAGAGTGCAAGTCAAAGCGGAGATCGCGGGATCTCGACCCCTTTTAGGGATTTTTGGGTTTTGGGATATGTAACCAGTATGGGAATGTTTGCCCATGGGTTTACCCATGTTTAGGCCCTTTTTGTAATATATAAGTAGAAGTCTAGGTAAGGTAAGAGGGGAGAAGGTCTTTTGGTACCTTGCTATGTGCTAACTGCTAAGTGCAACTGTGGATTGTAGAGGTAGTGTGCATACTGTGTGAGACTTGTAGAGCTAAGTGCAAGTGATTGTAAGAGACTGTGGAAAGGCTTTGTGTTGTAACTCGAGGAAGGAGGATCTAGCGAAGTGCGCGCAGATCTCTTGTCCTCTACAGAGTAATATCTCATGGATCTGTGCATGTAGAATATTGACATAAGGCAATAAAAGAGAAGAAGAGTTGGTGGACGTAGCCCCAGGTTGGGGTGAACCACATATATCATATGTTGTGGTTGCTTTGTGCTTTATGGTTGTTCTCTTTTTTATGTGATTAAATTCTTAGTGCACTGATATATGCTTAGAAGAATATAATATGATTGCTTAGTGATGAATAATATGAATGAATGATAGATCTAATCTACGTTGATGTGCTTAGTGCTTGAATATATCAGATCTGTGTGAATACTGTGATTCTCTGTTATTAGGGTTTATATACGCTGTAAATTATGGTTGGATATTAATGAAATATAACTACTAAGTGCTCTGTTAAGGTGTTGTAATCATAGATCGATGTCCCAACTAAGGTTGTAGACAACTGAGTCCTGCAACCACCCCTGCCTCTACCTCGGTTGAGACTTCATCTGCTTTGCAGGTGTTGCTGAAAGGGCTGGTAGTTAGGGTTTTGTTGGTGTGCTCTTGAGCGTTGAACCCTGGGTCTGCCCCTGTGCAAACAATCCCTCTTTTGTTTGATTGTATCCAAGTCTAAACTTGTCATGATGAGTTTTTTGACCACTGATAATGTCATCCAAAACTTTTTGGTTGTTCTGCATATTTTTATTTTGAAGATCCTTTCTTAATGTGACAATCTCTTCTTCCAAATTGCCAATGATCCTGTCTCTTTCTTCTAACTATTCTTTGAGTGCTTCTTCAATTATTTTATCTTATTCTATTTAAACCTTCAAATTTGTGATCATTTGTTCTAGTCCTTGAGTGTCTTCTTTCTTGTCTAGTTTCAGTTGTAGCTTCTTATTTTTATTATTTTCTCTTCTTATAACTTCTATGGCATACAAAAATTCTTCTTGGTAGTCAACTTCTGCCTCTTCGTATTCTTCTTTGGCCTCTTCATATTCTTCTTCGGTGTCTTATTTGTCAGATTATTATACTTCCATGAATAGAACTCTTTATGTCTCACTGCCACTGACTTCATCTTCATCTGATGATGAGATGTCTTCTTTGGTGCACAAGATTTTCTTGAAAACTTTATTTGTGGTTCTTTTTCCTTTCTATGTTTGTTTTCTATTGAGTGATCTTCATCATTCCTCTTATTTTTCTTATGAGGACATTTGTTAGAAAAATGACCAATACCATCACAATTAAAACAAATCAAAGGAAACTTACCTTTATATCTTTCGTTGGTTCACTTGTTCAATCTTCTGACAAAGTTGGCAATTTCTTCATCATCTTCCGAGATGTCATTGTTGTTGCTATGTTCTTTTTATTTTTTCTTTCCCTTTTGTTTTGACCTTTTGGATGCTTTGAAAGCTGCTTCTTTTATATATGGATTTTCTCGTTTAGTTCTCATTTCACATGCTGTGAAGATTCCATATAGTTCATCCATGCTTATTGATTCTAGATCTTCTCTTTCTTCTAGTGTTGATATCGACATTTGAGGAAGCATCCCCATGGTGGGAATGACCTGTGTTTCCCCCTTGCGAAGGGAAATGATTTTATGTAACTAGTTGTTGTTGTTGAACCGTGAAAGGGTCAGTTAATGTTGCAGGCAGGAAAATAACTTTCATAAATTTATGGACTTCCTCTCGACGAGGTAAATATTTCATGTAGTGGTCCTCCATACAAATAATGCAATGAAACTTATCTTTCCTATTTGGCTGAGTATCAAAAATATTTGTAGCATCCTGCTGGTTAGAAGTTTTCTTTGATTTACCCTTGTTTTTCTTCTTACCTCTTGGTTGCTGAGATGAAGTGGATTGGACCACATTCACCTCGAAGGTGTGAATAAGGGCACAAGTAGTTTTGGTGTTTGAATGGAAATTGATTATGGAGTAGGTTTTTTCAGATCATTCAATGAGAGAGGAGCATGAGGGATAAGATCATAAAGTGTGTCGTACCGGGAATATACCAACTCCAAATATTGAGCACCACTGATAGCATTCTTCTAAGTAACAACACCTCCCGTAACAACATCTCTGACAATGGGTGGAAAGAGTGAATTTGTACACCAATCTGCGAGGAGTTGGTCTGGAATTGGAGCTTTAACCAATTGTCTCCGCTTCCTCCATTCATGAATATGATCAAATATGTGGGTGGAAGAGAATTACCAGAGTGAGGTCAAAAGATTTGTACCGGTCTCATACCGTATAGGTAACTGGAAATGCATCAATAAATCCATGACAAGAGAATTAAAGTCGACAAAGGAGTTATGTGACAACACAATATACCATTTGGCTACTGCACCTGTAAGTGCTCTCTAAAAAATCCTCAGATGAATGGAGTCATCCATCAAAGAGTTTGAACAACACCATAAATGGAAAGTCACAACGTGATTGTTATGATATTCCTTGGGTTTTTTTGTTGAATTTTGGGATGTCGAATGACAATTTGGTAGGGATGGGTGGCCAAAATGGGGCATGTTGAATGGGCTCGTTTGTCAAAAGTAAAAAATGGAAGTTGTCTGTTATCGTGTGGATATTGGTGGTAACCATGTGGCATGGGAACACTAGTAGGACCATATCCAGGTGGCGGCTAAGTGGAAAAATTAGATGGTCCTCCCATGTATGGTGGTTGACCTGAAGGTCCCCCTATGTACGGTGACTGTCATGGTTGTCCACTCATGTAAGGTGGTTGTCCTAGTTTTCTACCCATGTTATGACATATGCCTTTGAATGATAAACCTCATATATAGCTTTACAATCACCTTTTATCAATTTTGAATATTTTAATGCATATTGTTTAGTAGAATATAGATTGGGTATTGGGGAATTGAGAGTGATGTGATGGGGGGAGGGGCCATAGAAGCTTTCACCTTCATGTGGTTGGCCCTGTTCAATAGAGAAAAATTTATTGGAGTTGTTTATTCTTGGAGCAAATCTCTCTCGATCCAACAGAGCAACAACATAGTCAATTTTCACTTCATTGTTGCTCCTTCAGACCGAGGGAGGTTTTCTCCAAGATCAGATGGCTCCAATAAATTATTCTAGAAACCAAGAGGAGCATATTCAGGTCGTCGCATATAAGATGAGTGTGTGTGTGTGTGTGTGTGTGACTATTTAATCTCCTCTCATATGGATTTTACAAAAAAGAATATCAATGGTGTTTACTATTTGAAATCTTGTCGGTTTTAATTTCTATTAGGATTTATCGACATGTCTTAAAAGTATTTTTTGTTTTTTACTAAAAACTAAATACAATTTTGTTTTTATTTACTACAGTATGCAACTCGCCCATTTGAAGATGCTCTAGATGTTGTATCAATGCAATGCTACACATTAGAATATCAAAGATCATGTATGTCTTGTCTTTTTTCTACTTTTTATGACTTCTTAAGGTTCCTTTAATTTATTTGTTTTTACATTACCATCATTTGTGGGCCACTATGGGGCCAATCATTCTATCTAATGAACCACACCCAAGTATGAAGCATATATGATTCCCTTTAGTTCATCATATCATATGATTCACACAACTAATCTAATACTTCAACTTGGTTTTTTAAATGGTAAAGCATGGGTGTTTCATATACCCCCCCCACCCCACCAAGGTTCAAATCCACCCAAAGACATGTTTCACCCCTAGTGGGTCGTCTCACCCATGCAAGCAAGTAGTTTCAATCAATTGAGGCCCGGTAAAAGTCTTGGGTGTCCTTAGAGGAATAGATATCCCCCACTCGTAGAATTTCTTGGTCGGAGGGATCTTCCTCAAGTATTGTAGGTCAGATAAATTACATTGCAATATTCCTAGAATGGGGAAGGGAACACTGGTTGAATTTTGATAAATTATAATCAGAAGAATCTTGTCCAAAAAAGATATTTTTTCTCGAGTGAAATTAGATATGGTAATGTTGGTGGAGCCATATATTAGTAATCCAAATGGAACACAATCATCATCAAGTGGCATTGATCCCAGGGAATTTATCCTTCTTGGAGGTTTGTTGATGGTCATATCCTATCACCTCACTAGATGGGTTTAGTAGTATGGTTACTACCATTATCCTTGTAGTGACAATGTATGTGTGTTTATACACTAACCCTTTTAACAATTGCAATGAATATTGTCTTTCAAAGATAGACGATTGACCACTAACAATTCTTTATGCATGGATCTTGTATAGATATAGATTTAGAGAAACTCCTTTTGGATAATATCGACTTAGAGGTTTTCAAATGTTCATAGAAATAGGTGCTAGACTTTCAACATGAAACTTTTATGCATAGAAACAATCATTAATATGATCAAATTAGGGAAAGCAAGAAGACAATAATAAGACATAGATTATCAACAAGGTAGAAACAAGTAGACTCTAGCTACTAGAATCAATTGGGTAGAAAAATAGATCTTTCAAAAAATCCCAAACCATGTAAATGAAAGTGCTTTACTGGTTGTGAGGGGAATAGGATCAATATGAAATTGAAAGCACTCAAAATGAACTTTCAAAGGAATATCTGGATTTGGTATTATTACAAGAAACAAACATGTTTAAGACAAAACTTCAAAAAGTAAAGGACCAATTTTGGAGGAAAGTAACAAAGATAACCAAGAAGTAGGTGGCATGGAAATATTGTGGAAATCAAAGTTTCTAGATGTTTTCAATTAATAAGAAAGTCTAGAGTTGGAAAGTGTCGGATCAAAACAAGAATGTCATTAATAACCTAACACATTATTTGGAATTAGGGGATACATGACTTTTGGAAGGGGATTGGAATGCAATTTTCAATCACAATGAGAAAAAGGGGGGATGGAATGGTTTGAGTATCTAAGAATAATATTCCTAGGCTTTGTTAAGAATAATATGATGGATATCCTCCCCAAAATTGGTCCTTGCACTTTGTATAACAAAATAACAAGGACGACGCTAGTAGCAAAATTGTTTAACAAATGTTCAAGTATTTATACTTGGCTAGTTGAAAGAAGTCACCTCAAATCAAATATTTTGAAAGGGATGATTTCAAATCATATGCCAATCAACCTAAAGAGAAAGGAGGAACCCCCTCCAACAAACGACCTCTTTAATTTTGAAAATATGTGGATATCACATCCAAATATCAATGAAATCATTAAGAAATGGTGGACAGAAGGGCATCCAAGGCAAGGATCCAAGATTTTTACTCTAACCAAAAATTTAAACTTTAACTTTTAAAAATGCATGATATATTGCATTATGAATCAAGATGCAAGTACACCAATATTAGTACATACCAAAGCCAAAACGAACCATGTTGATGGGTCCTAGATCCCTTGATTCAACAGTAGGAACCAAACCCGCCATCGAGGGCCAATTAGACTCTGCATCGTTTAATAGTGGAATGGTTCTCCAGATCTTTTGATCAGGGCAAATTATCGATGGGCTTTACGTTTTCTTGTGAAGGCTCTTCCTTCAGTTTGGACTATATATTTTTTGTATTTTCTCTTGGGTGGGACCGATATGAGATGTAAGACAGTATAAACCAACTTGGAAACAAACAGGATTAAGTTTTTAACTACTGGGGAGGAGGCTGAGCTTGGGATAACCCGCTGCTCAAGCATGCAAACGACAATTTTATACCATAGGCCTATTACTAACACATTAACCGTGTGAGCATCCAATTACTATCTGAGATACTAATTATCATAAAGAAAACACATATGCGATAAGATAATGGCAAGCAAAATAATTCACCTACACTGATCATCCATCACATGGTAGCACAATGATTCACCTTCATCATTAAAGTAAAGACTAGCAAAACATTGCACCAGATAACTTGACAATAGATTAAATTGCTCTTACTCATTACAACATCATTCATGAAACAAGATAGGAAATAGTTCTTCTCCACGTCCAATCACACATGCATTTGATGAAAATAACTTTGTCTCAGGTCCATAAGGACTTCTCTATTAATGGTAGTTCATAAATAATTCTTGACAAAACCAAAACAGAAGAGTTTCTTGCAACAACCATCGACCTCTAATTACTTGGTCGACGTTCTTATTTATAACATAAAATTCAACTGAAAATAACGGCTAAGTGTAGTTTAACAAAACAAAATTCGCCACCTGGCATCCTCTTTTAACAGTTTCTTTAAGAGTCAAATCAGATATCACTTGAAAGGGGTGAATTTTCTCATACTCCGACCAACTGATGAATAGTTCCTCGCAAGTTTGGGCCCATGGAAATCTATGTTGTTCCATCGGAGCCGCGTAAACTCGTCTGATCTCCACTACATGCGCCTGGTACTTCACCAGACTGTTTTTTAATTGTTCTAGCACAGTCTGAGCTTTAATCGGATGTTCCATAAATCGTTGCACTTGTCTTGGCACTGTGTCAGTCACCGTTTCTATCTCTTCGACCCATAATGAATCCTGCTTGGTATGCGATTCGACTATGTCGCACAAGTCGACGAAGTTGTCGGGGGTGCCGAAATCGGGGAGTTCGATTGGTAAATTTTTATCCTCTCTCCACCAAGACGCCATCACCTTGTTGGTATCATGTTTCTCATAGAAGCTTACGATAAAATACGTATTTATCCATTCTTCCGGCTCTCTGAGCTTGTAATAATTTTTCACTTCCATTGGAAGGAAAACCCCAACACATCCACCATTGTTGTCATTAATCAAACATATTTGTGTGTTAGTGTGATCGATAAGCCATTTCAGTAGTTCTATGCAGGGGAATACCAGAGTCCTAGTCACCACCATGTGCAGATACGCCTTTCGGACATTCGGGAAGACTTCATCGTCGAGTTTTCTTGTATCAGAATCGTTGTGCAGGGTATACTCGGGGAATTCCTCCTGCTTGATTTTCTTGAAAAGTTCTTCCCAGTGCAGGAACACTGTCTTGGTCCCGATGTTCGCCTCTGTGTCTCCAAAGGCCAGGGGCTGAATGAAATCCTTCTTGGTGGATGGTTTGATGACGAGCATCGACTTTGGAGTGAATTCCAATTGTTTCGCAATCATTGTAATAATATTGTTTACAATGACTCAAAATAATTTAACGGGAAAGATTCTACTAGTCATATCAACCAGTTAATTTGAGTAATGAATGAAATTCAAAACAAACTCCTGCCAAATCTCTGCAAACAAATTATACATGGGTTGACGGTGGGGTCGCAGAGGATGATGCATGGTATCGATAGGTTCAAACGATCATTTTGATTCATGCACGGATTAGCAACTAATACAGGATATTTTGGAATTAATTAGTTCTTTAAATGCTTTGGATCCATCGTATCTTAGAGATAAAATGTCCCATCACGTCCCTTTCTTGGTGGGAATACCGGGAATCGGTGGTATCTTTGTGTATGTTCCTGTTGATATCCTCCTAAGAAAAACCTCCAACGCCAACTAATTTCGTCGTACGGTGCTGACGTGGTAGAACTAATTCGGGGCTCGGGAACTGCTGATGACTCAAGGGAAAAATCGATGATATGTTTAACCACTTTGGCAATGACACATGATAGGTGGGAGCAGATGGTTTGATTGTGTATCTGAGTCGAAGTTGGGTCTTTCAAGAGGAGACGTGTATTAAAATAAACCTGGGGTTGCCGAGGTTGAAAGGTATCGGGGGTCGGCAATCGGGGATCGAATTATCACGTTTTCTATGTCTATCCTTCTAAAAACTCGTCGATGCCGAAATCTATGGGGGATTGACTTTCAGTTCCATTGTGGGTTATCATCCTTGAAATATCGATACCGAAAACGTTTCGGAAGTCGGCGATCAGCGGTATCTCTCCTTTATTCGTGAGCGCTTACCCTTTTAGCCTTTTGTCGATGCCTAAGGGATCGGTCATTGGTAATGTCCTCGGTGATTCTTATCGCGAAAGAAAACTCATGTCTATCGACGCCAAAAAAAATTGAGACTCGACAAATTTGGTTCTCTTGAATGTTTTCTTTCACGCTTAATCCTTCCCGATGTCAAATTCCTTGAGCATGTCGGGGAAAGTTTTGGCTGTCATTTCTCTAATTTAAATATTAGTCTTTTAAGTTATAGATTTTCGCATGTTCAAGAAAAATTTAAAAACTAAAATGGAAAACAAAATGATAAGCATAGGCAACATTTTCATACTGAGGTCGAATTAGACAGTGCAAAGATCAAGTGGTACCCAAAAAGTAAAATTTGACATAGGCTTTTTAGGGTGTGTTTAGTGCTCAAAAAATGGCGACTTACTAGGCGAAAGAAGAATCTTTGTTCCCCCTTCAGGGCTCGGCTGATGCAAAATCTAGTGGAGAATCTTACTAATTTTAAATCAGAGCTTCGTTTACCCTTGCATTTGAAATTCTTCGGTTGATTCTTTTTGGGTCTGCCCGTGGGGTTTTAACCTTTATTCCTCATTCGTTTCTTCTAACCCTGACTCATGCCCTTTTTACAAAAGTTAATAAAAGAATTCACTCGCATGGAGCCTTTAATTACCTTTACCCACTTGATTCAGTGTTGCTCTGATGCCAGCAATCATCCATAGCCCCGACGGAGATATCTGCATACCCTCTCCTATTGTTCACTCTTTTGATAATGTCAATTTTATCTCGGCATAATGCTCTGAGTGAGTGGGAGAGGATGATGTCTGTTTATTTTGCAAAGTGAGATGGTTAAGATGGATCCTTTGCTAGCTTTGTATTCGGGGTTCATGTAGTCCTTTCCAGCTTTCCTTCTTTCCCTTAAGGTCTTACCAAACCACTGAGAAGACATTTCTGACATTTCTCCGAAGTTGTTCGTTTGTGCAGGTTAGATAGAGGGATCCTCAAAGAAACCGTAAGTCCCTCAATGCTTCTTGTGTTTGTATGTGAACGATGAGTTAGGAACATAGTTGGCTATGTTGCATGATTTAAGGTCAACCATTGTCTCGCTGAACACAATATTCAAAAGCGCAAGAAGTCGACAAAACAAAAGAAAACAACAAAAATACATTTTGCAATCATGAACACACTCATACAAAGCATAAAACATTTTATTTTTTATTATTATTGGAAATATTGTTTTAGGGATTGGTCATTTACTTGGAGGGCATCAGGTTCCCCCTTCAGATTCTGCAACCGATAAGTGCCTGCGCCAATATTCTCATCCACATGGAAAGGTCCAAGCCACAGTTTCTGAAACTTATAATGTTTCCCTTTTGGCTCATTTGCTCTATCCCATTTTAGAACTAAGTCTCCTACTTCAAAATTCTTCTCTTTAGCCTTATGCTTATCAAACCATCTTTTCACTATATGTTGGTGGGATATGAATTTTGATTTAGCCTTTTCCCTTTCTTCTTCTAGCATGAGAAGAGTGTCAATTCTTTGTTGTATGACCGATGAAGGCTCCCTTCTGGAATCTTGGGCTAGTTGAAGAGATGGAAGGTAAAGTTCATTCGAGAGAATAGCTTCATCTATGTATACCAGAAAGTACATGGAATTCCCTATAGCTTCCTTTGGTTTGACCCTATCATCCCATAGAGCGTTATGGAGTAGATTATGTCAATTCCTTTGGTTGTCTGCAACCATCTTCTTTAATATTCTCACTAGGTTCTTATTAGTCGATTTTGCCATCCCATTTCCCTATGGATAATATTTTGCAGAGTACCTAATTATGATTCCTTTGTCCAGAGAAAACTCTGTCAATCGGGTGGAAGAAAAATAAGTTGTTGCATTATCAAAAACCAGGACAGAAGGGACCCCAAACCTTGTGATTAGTTGTTGCTCTATAAATTGGATCACCACCTTCTCATTTACATGAGTCAAAGGGATGGACTTTTCCCATTTCGTGAAGTAATCAGTGGTAGTAAGAATGTACTTATGTTGTTTTGAAGAGCTTGATGTAATTTCTCCTATGATATCTAACCCCCATTGCTCGAAAGGCCTAGAAACAGTAACAGGTTGGAGTGGGATAGCTGCTCTCTTTTCTCTCTCAGCGCTCATTTGACAAACTTTACAGTTTCTAGTGTACGTGTGAGCATATTTGAACAAAGTGGGCCAATAATAACCAGCTCTCAATATCTTATGAACGATGGTGTTTCCTGCGAAATGTCCACCGATAGGGCCATCATGGAGCTCCTTTATAACTTTGTCTGCATCTTCACATTCGAGACATCTTAATAGTACCCCATCATAATTGACTTGGAAGAGTATTGAATTTATGAGGCGATATTGCCCAGATTTTAACCTGAGAGCTCTCCTTTCCCTAGGGTTGAGATTTTTTGGGCAAGTCCCATGGTGTAGGAGATAAGTTAGCTTCTCGTACCAAGACTCTTGTGCTGGGGAAATGTATGAAACTTCACCACACCATAATGCCATTTCATTCTCCCATCTGGAATATTCATTTACTTGATCCTGGGCTTCAGCTGCAAGTCTGCATAATCCTTTCCCTTTAACTAGTTTGGTAGGTTTTATATCTAGATCAAATTCTTGAACTACTGCCATCCAGTTCCCTCTTCTTTCCCCCATATCCTGTTGAGTGAATAGGGATCAGACCGCAGGGTGAGGAAAGATTACTTTGGTGTCGTTCTTGAGGATGTGAGACTTGAAATGTTTTACTGTTTTATAAACTGCATAACCATGTTTATCTACAACAGGATAATTTAGTTCAGGTCCTTGGAGGTTAGTACTCATGAACAACATCGCGGCTTCATTGTTATCATCATCCTTTTGAGTCAATACCACAACTAATGATTGGTCGGAGGCGAAAGTATAGAGGAAGAAATCTCTATTGAAATCAAGATTTTGTAACACGGGGGCTTGCGATATAGCGGTTTTGATGTTGCTAAAAGTGTCTTTTTTTTCATCATCCCATTTAAATTCGACATCTTTACGAATCATCTTTTGCAAGGTTTTGATAGTTTTCGCGAAATCGAGAGTGAATTTACTCACAAAATTGATTTGCCCGAAAAAGGACTACATAGCTTTCTTATTGTGAGGCAACGAGAGTTGAGCTATGGCCTTAATCCTTTCTGGATCTATGCGAATGTCTGCTTGAGATATAATGTGACCTAACAACTTACCTTCCTCGACGCCAAAAACAATTTTCTTAGTATTTAAAGATATATCGTATTTCCTACACCTTTCGAAAACATGAGTTAAGTGTTGGATGTGCTCTTCTCTGTTCTTTGAACACACAGTTACATCGTCCAGGTAAACTACCACACACTTATTGATTAGCCCCCGAAATGCTACGTTCATGTCCCTTTGGAAGGTCTCCCCTATGTTAATTAACCCAAAAGGCATGCATTTATAGGCGAAGGTCCCCCACTTGGTTCGGAAGGTAGTCTTCAAACGATCTTCCTCTGAAACTAGAAATTGGTTGTAACCTGAGAAACCGTCCAGTAGAGAGAAAATATTCGAACCAGACACGGTCTGCAAGAGTTGGTCCATTGGCAAGACTGGGTAATTGTCCTTTTCTGAAGCTCTGTTGAGGTTCCTAAAATATGCGCATAAGCGGATTTCTCCAGACTTTTTCCTCATCGGAACCAGATTGCTACCCACGTGGAATGCCTAACCTGGAAGATGATTTTGGCCTCTAAAAGTTTCTTTAATTCCTGATACATAAGAGGTTCCAGGGATGGGTGATACTTTAAAAGCTTTTGTTGGAAGGGTTTCACTTCATTTTTTAATGGGATAGTGTGTTGAATGATGCTGGTATCATAAGTTTTGAGATCTCGATAGGACCATGCAAAGACATCTTGATATTGTTTGAACAGTCTAAGATAAGCCTTCCTTTCCTCCTTAGATATGTTCGTACCGAGGTTTATATTCTTTGGGTTTTTCGGGGTTCCGAGATTTATAATTTCATGCAGGGGACAGGAGCTATCGGTCTTTGCATTTTTAGGCCCCTTGAATCGTTCTTTCAGGTCAAAATATTTTCCAAATTAGATATTCCTTTTGGGATTGTGTGAGACTTTGATTTGTCAATGGGTTGACCTATCCAAGGATCAGTTCTTGTTGATTTCTCTTGGAATACTTCATCATCAATGGCTAAGTATTTGAAATTATCTTGGTTAGTCAGAAATTTAAAGATCTGTTCATCCCCTTCAAATACTTTCCAATTAGAAATATTGTTGGCCATTGATGGTTTGTAGAGTAGTTCCACAGTGAACTGGGAGGCTTCATAATATTCCAGGGGTGATAGCCTCGAGGTAGTGGTAGCTAGATAATCAATAAGAATGTTCTTTTCTTTGGGGATGGTTGTGATATTGAAAGCTTCAAAATGCTCCATTAACCTATGCACTTCCTGTTGATAATTTTTTAGGTGTGGGGAATTGCAATGTATAGTATTCCTTACTTGTATAATGATAATTTCAGATTCTCCGAAAACCTTCAATTCTTTGGCATTTAAGTCTATGGCTTTCTTTAATCCTTGTACTAGAGCTTCATACTCAACGATGTTTTTTATGCATTCAAATTCTAGCATACAAGACAGGAAATGATGTTTTCCTTTAGGATCAATGAGGATGCACCCTACTCCTGACCCTTCTTGTGATTTACATCCATCAAAATATAGGGTCCAACATTATGGGAAAGGTGTGTCGGCTTCCCGCTCCTTGTTACTTTCCTCTTTCCCTACTGCTATCTCTGAGCTTTCTAACACAGGTCCTTGGCAGAAGAGGGCTTCTTTTGCCGGTACTGGCGATTTATCTTGAAACACCATTTTAGAGTTATGGGTGAGAGGAACATCAGATAATAGAGGAGAAAATTTCCCAAAGTAGGAGTTGCAGGAATAATTTCCTAGCATGGGGAACTTTGTCGATGAGGGTTCATTCAAGGTTTCTAGGTCAGTGACGGTATGTTTCAGATACCTTTCCCTATCGATTTTGATCATATTTTTGTATCCCTTCAGTAGTAACCAAAGTTTTGTCGAGTCTATACTAAAGTATCCATTTAACTTCTCAGACCAATCTCAACTTAGTAATAACCCATAGGCCTCTATGATATCTACTACAATGATGTCAATCACTTGCACAGACTTGGGATGTGTCACTATTCTGATCATTACATCTTTGAGTTCCCCCATGACCTTAACCTGGGTTCTGTCTAGTTGTATTACATGTTTATCTCTCTTGAGAGGAACGACATTTAGTTTTTTGCAAATAGACAAGGGCATAATGTTGGAAGATGCTCCTGAATCAAACAAACAATTGTGGAGGTTCTTGTTGAAGACTTCAAACGTTAACAGGAATGGTGTAACAAAAGGTTTTCCCTTCCTATCTTCCAAACATGTGTTTACATTTGGTTTAGTCACCAGGTCTGTGGGAGATAGATTTATTTCCTAACCATTGTTATTTGTAGGGTTTTCTACTGAGTTCAAAGATCGTAGCGGAAAGTGCTTCTGCCAAGGGATCCTGCATATGTCAATAACTGATATATTAGCCTTTAACTTCTTCAAATCTTCAACTACGTTGTAATCCAGTTTGAGCGATTTTTAGGTATGGATGCTTATAGGGTTTTTACTAGGAGAAAAAGGTGATTTCGGGTGATCGGGAGTTGTCTTACTCCTCGAAGTTTGGGTGGAAGCGATATCTTTTGAGGCGGGTGGACCTTTACTTCACGTTTACGCAACCGAGACTTCTGCGGGTTGTTCTTGAGACTCAAACAGGTCGTTGGAAGGCATGATTAGGTCAGGGTCCCATATCAGCATGGTTGTATCTTCCAGTGGATCAATATCTTCCTGATCGAAAACATTCATAACTGAACTGGTTGGTTGTTCGGTCAGGGAGAATTCGTCTAGAAACCGATTGGCCATCAAATTCATGGCATGCACCCATTGAGGGTAGTCTCTTTCAGAGTGGTTTTTCTGGTGATAAGTACATAAAGAATCAGATGCTACATTTCCCATATTGATATTTAAGTTAGCTGGGAGAGGTTCAGTTGCTTTGAACGATGGATTTCTTTTAAAGAAAAGATTATAAGGCCTTTGGCCTTGGTTTCCTTCCCCTGCATTTCTCTTCATGTCTATGATCTCATTTGTTAATTTCTTGACCATGCACTATATGTATTCTATGTATCCATTACCCTTGTCGGGAGTCTATTCTACTTGTTTCCTTGGTGGTCTAGTCAAAAGGAGTCCTCTCCTGGGAGGAGGTTGAACTTCTTTATTAACTAAAGAGACTTGGCCTTCTTTACACCCTTTCATCTGGAATTCTACTGTTTTGGCTTCTTAAAAATTCTCATCTAGGGTTTGTTTGGCATCCCTTTTCACAAACATGGAAGTAGAGGCTGGGAGCACATTATCATATACTTCAATTTGCAGTTCTTGAGTAGGTTTAGCTTTGGGTTGAAACTTGTTCAAGATGGTTGTGAACCTTTGATTGAAATTTTAACCTTTTCTTTCGAAATCATGGTGGTGACGAACAACTCAGCCATCATAGCTCCTATAGTGGTTTCTTTGACAAATTTGTCTAGAAATTTTTTATGAAACATCGTCCAACTAGTTATAGATTCTACAGGTAGATTACAATACCACATGGAAGATGAATTTTCAAACGTATAGGGGAAAATTCTGCATACGATGTCTTCATGTTGGACGTTCATAAGTTTGATCACTAGTGTGAACTTCTTGATATGATCTTCGGGCAATCCTGAGGTTTCGGGGTCAAATTTAGGGAGTAACTTCTCCAGGTGTCGGGGAAGATTATGTACTCATCCTGGGATGGCCAAAGCGTCTCTGGCCAACCAAGGTTGGTTGTTCTGAGGTGGGATTTCCCCTTCTTCCTCATGGTCATTGTTGTTCTCCATACCTTCGGAATCTGAATTAGACTCTTCTTCTTCCAAAAAATTGTCTGGCTCAGAGATGTCGCCGACTGGCATTTCAGGGATCAGATTAAGAGGATGTTCAATTTCAATGATCATGTAATCTATTAGGTCTTCTACCGTGTGCATGAAAACCTTGTCGATATTATTGACCATCGGTCTACATGTTTGTTTTCTTCGAGGAAGTATCGGAGCTAAGGGTAACGCACCGATCTGCCAGGCATATGCTCTTTTGATTCTTCTAAACTGATTTAATTCCTTATGAGGAAGAGCATAAGGTATATCAGGGAACAATCGTTCTTCCTTGGGCTAGGGTGAGTCACTCGTTTCAGGAGTACTCAGTGTGTGTGGGTTGTCTTGGGAACAACTATCCATGCATGTGGGCTGTTATGAATCTATAGGTTGTTTGAAGTACTATCCAGCGCCAATTTTTTTTATGGGTCCTAGATCCCTTGATTCAACAGTAGGAACCAAACCCGCCACTGAGGCCCAATTAGACTCTGTAGCGTTTAAAAGTGGAATGGTTCTCCATATCTTACGATCCAACCAAATTATCGATGGGCTTTACGTTTTCTTGTGAAGGCTCTTCCTTCAATTTGGACTATCTCTTTTTTGTATTTTCTCTTGGTTGGGACTGATATGAGATGTAAGATGGTATAAACCAACTTGGAAACAAACAGGATTAAGTTTTAACTACTGGGGAAGAGGCTGAGCTTGGGATAACCCGCTGCTCAAGCATGCATACGACAATTTTATACCACATGCCTAGTACTAATACATTAACCATGTGAACATCCAATTACTATCTGAGATACTAATTATCAGAAAGAAAACACATATGTGATAAGATAATGATAAGAAAAATCATTCACCTACACTAATCATCCATCACATGATAACACAACGATTCATCTTCATCATTAAAGTAAAGAAGAACAAAACATTGCACCAGATAACTCGATAATAGATTAAATTTCTCTTACTGATTACAAAATCATTCATGAAACAAGATAGGAAATAGTTGTTCTCCATGTCCAATCACACATGCATTTGATGAAAATAACTTTGTCTCAGGTCCAGAAGGACTTCTCTATTAACGGTAGCTCGAAATTATTCTTGACAAAACCAAAACATAAGAGTATCTTGCAACAACCATGGACCTATAACTACTTGGTCGACATTCTTATTTATAACATAAAATTCAACTGAAAATAACGTCTAAGTGTAGTTTAGCAAAACAAAATTCGCCACGTGGTGTCCTCTTTTAACAGTTTCTTTAACAGTCAACTCAATATATCACTTGAAAGGGGTAACTTTTCTCATACTCTAACCAACTGATGAACAGTTCCTCGCAAGTTTGGGCCCATGGAAATATGTGTTGTTTCATCGAAGCCGCGTAAACTCCTTTGATTTCCATCGCATACGCCTGGTACTTCACTAGACTGGTGTTCAACTGTTGTAGCATAGTCTGAGCTTTAATCATATGTTCCATAAATTGTTTCACTTGTCCTGGCGCTGTGTCGGTACCCGTCACTAGCTCTTCGGCCCATAATGAATCCTGTTTGGTATGCGATTCAACTATGTCGTACAAGTCGACGAAGTTGTCGGAGGTGCTGAACTCAGGGAGTTTGATTGGTGAGATTTTTATCCTCTCTCCACCAAGACACCATCACCTTGCTGGTATCGTGTTTCTCATAGAATCTTAAGACAAAATTGGTTTTTAGTTGTTATTCCAACTCTCTGAGCTTGTAATAATTCTACAATTCTACTGGAAGGAAAACCCCAACACATCCACCATTGTCGTCATTAATAAAACATCTTTGCGTGTAAGTGTGATCGATAAGCCATTTAAGTATTTCTATGTAGGGGAATACTGGAGTCATGCTCGCCACCATGTGCAGATACGCCTTTTGGACATTTGGGAGGACCTCATCATCGAGTTTTCTTGTATCGAGATCGTTGTGTGGGGTATACTTGGGGAATTCCTCCCACTTGATTTTCTTGAAAAGTTCTTCCCAGGGCGGGAACACTGTCTTGGTCCCTATGTCTGCCTTTGTGTCTCCAAAGGCCAGGGGTTGAATGAAAGCCTTCTTGGTGGATGTTTTGATGACAGGCACCGGCTTTGGGGCGAATTCCAATTGTTTCACGACCGCTGGGGAAGGACCTTCTCCCACATCTAGTTCCTGTAGCTTTGGTGTTCTTGGAGATTTCCTGGTGGTAGGTTTCTTCAGAGGCATTGTTCCTGCAACCGAAAATGATCCTTTAGGCATGTGTACAAAGTAACATTGGATAAATCATATCAAATGAAGCATAAAACATCCATGGACCGGTACATACCTGTAACACTTGCTAAACTTGTTGTTTAATACTCACTGGACCTTGAAAACTTTACTTGGATTTCTCATTCCGCTCCTATGAATGTTCCTAACTTCTTTGTGCACAAAATAATCTTGTTTACAATGACTCAAAAGAATTTAACGGGAAATATTCTACCAGTCGTATCAACCAGTTAATTTGAGTAATGAATTAAATTCAAAACAACCTACCACCAAATCTCGGCAAATAAATTCTACATGGGTTGATGATGAGGGTGTGGAGGATGATGCGTGGTATCGATAGATTCAAACGGTCCTTTTGATTCGCGCACGAATTAGCAACTAATGCAGGACGTTTTGGAATTAATTAGTTCTTTAAATGTTTTGGATTCATCGTATCGTAGAGATAAAACGTCCCATCGCGTCGCTTTCTTGGTGGGTAGATTGAGAATCGGTGGTATCTTTGTGTATGTTCCCATTGATATCCTCCTAAGAAAAACCTTTGACATCCATTGATTTCGTCGTACGGTGCTGACGTGGTAGAACTGATTCGGGGCTCGAGAACTGCTGACGACTCAAGGGAAATCTCGATGATATGTTTAACCACTTTGGAAACAACATGCGATAGGTGGGAGCAGATGGTTTGATCATGTATCTGAGTTGGAGTCGGGTCTTTCGACAAGAGACGTGTATTAAAATAAACCTAGGGTTGTCGAGGCCAAAAGATATCGGGGGTTGACGATCAGGGATTGACTTATCACGTTCTCTACAGCTATCCTTATAAAAACTCGTCGATGTTGAAAGCTATCAAGGATCGGCTTCCAGACATAGTTCCATCACGCAATTCCCTTGTGGGTTATCATCCTTGAAATCCTGATACCGAAAATGTTTTGAAAGTCGGTGATCGGTGACATCGTTCCTTTATTCGTGAGCGCTTACCCTTTTAGCCTTTCGTCAATGCCGAAGGGATCAGTCATTGGTGATGTCCTCGGTGATGCTTATCGCGAAAGAAAACTCCTGTCTGCCGATGCCGACGAAAATCGAGACTCGGAAACTTCGGTTCTCTGGAATGTTTTCATTCATGCTTAATCCTTCCCGATGCAGAATCCCTTGAGCGCGTCAGGGAAAGTTTTGGCTGTGAATTCTCTAATTTAGATATTAGTCTTTTAAGTTATAGATTTTTGCATGTTTAAGCAAACTTTAAAAACTAAAATGGAAAAGAAAAAGATAAGCACAAGCAACATTTTCATACTGAGGTCGAATTAGACAGTGCAAAGATAAAGTGGTACCCAAAAAGTAAAATTTGACATAGGCTTTTTAGGGTGTGTTGAGTGCTCAACACACCCATACATAAGTTTTTGTCTATATAAGCATATCTTCTTTGGCCCCAACTTGAAGGTTATCTACATATTTTCTAGAAATAGGCTTCGTGAATGACTTCTAAATAACTAATTTTGATCTAAATATATCAATTTCTTCCAAATATTGCATTAGAAGACCATAGAAAAGAGTCTCTTTGTGTTGTATTCATTGATAGGTGACAAACCAACAAGTGGTAAATCAATAGAATTAGTGGATATGTTATCTGTAGATTGCAAGTAGATTCTTATTTCTTCTACCTCTCTATAATGCATTTGGGAGCATGTCTAAACTATGTTATCATGGGTATTCCTTGCTAATTGTGTGCTCTCATCAAATTTTCTATCACGGGTTTGCAAAATTTGCATGACATAAAATCAAACCATTATTTTACTTTATTAGGTTGTGTGAAGTTCCCTTCAAGAACATACAATTATAATAATGATAGTCACCTCTCTTAGGCACATGTTCTTTCGATGAAAAAAAACTACATTGAGATCAGTACCTAGGTGAGTGAGAACTAGGGTCAATGGAATCTTCCTCATCTAGAAATCTATTTGGAATTGTGTAATTTCTCACAAAATCATATTGTTTTTTAAACTTTCATTGATGTCCCTTTTCTACAATGAAATTTTCAAAGATATCTAAATGGACTAAATCCATAACTCTTGTTTTCTTTGATTCATACTTATAGTGATTATCAAAATATTTAGTTGTAAGGTGCATTTTCCCTATACAAGACATTAAATACGAAATTGAGTTTCCAATCTATGAGTATATTAGCCTTCTAGAATCAAGTTGTTGTGACATTAAGTCCATGTTTTTGTGTGTACAAATAGAATACAATGAATCTAATGACATCCATGCTTTGTAATGGTGTGACGCATAAAACTAGTACCAAATTCTTATTTTTTGTGATATCCTTTCTCAAAGTTACAAAATGAGAACCTCCCCAAGAATTAAATGTATATGAGAAATTGTGTTTTGGATTGGAGAAATAACATTAGGGTGAAGAAGAATATTTTCACTCAAATAAAGGAAAAGGACTAGTTGTAGAAGAGAAAGTGCAATTGCAAGTTCTTTCAAGTTCTTGCAAGTTCATGAAATTGTTAGATCCCATTTTAGCCCAAGAAGAGGCACCTAAGATCTATTATGAATTAATTGTAAGTCTCCATTTAAATGAATGTCAATTAACAAATGAACAAGGACAATGAAAGTGCTTCATATTAGAGCTCATTTTGAAGTTCATGCAAGTCATCTTATTTCCTAAACCTTCCCTTCAACTTCATCTCATACAAATGTAAGGAGCTATTCCATGTTGGTTTTTGATGGATTGGAGTAATCATTTGATTGGGAACTTGATCTAATTGATTTATTGTAATTGTTGCACTTTAACTTTTAGTATCTCAAGTTCAATTTTCCAATAAAGTAAATTACCAAGTTTGATATAGCCTTATAAAAATCATGCCATCTTAGTGATATAATTGAAGGTGCAAGGTTCCTACAAAATCTTAGCAAGACACACTACAATCAAACAATGATAAACTACAAATACAATAATTTCCCTTTCACTACTTCAATATTCCCAACGTAACCTTTAATGGTAGAGTTCAAATTGCAGACAAAGTTGAAAACAATAATATGAAAACAAACAAATAGCTTACCAAATATTTCAAAACAATGTGTGGAACAAACAATTGTAGAATGGGGCATTGGTTAGGTTGGATGTAAGCATGGTTGAACTTGATATCTTGAGATTTCACTACACATATCCAACATAAATGAGATCTTGAGATTTTCATTATGCATCTTCAACACAGTTGGAAAACTACTACAAATGAAGATGAGGCCCCATATCATTTTCAAATTTTGTTAATGATTAACGTGGAGAACTAGAAATGGCATCAAAGACTATAGCTTAAAGGTGGAGTTAACACAAGTAATGTTAACTCCTTTAGAATTACAAGGTCTAAGATTCATAAGAATAATTTTCAAGGCATGCGCCCTCCACATTCCTAAAATTCTCAACAATGTTAATGTCCACTCTGTTGCATTAATATTTTTTTTTTAAATAGATATATTTCATTGCTCTTGTGATGAATAAGAGCGTCAATAGTATTTATAGTTCTTTGCAACTATCGACACTTCATCTCTCTTGCGATGAATGATTTGTCGTAGAAACTAGGATAGGTTGTTTCTCTTGCAACGAAGAGGAGTGTCGATAGTATTGATAGTTCGTCGCAACTATTGACATGTTGTCGCTCTTGCGATGAATTGTTCATCATTGAAACTAGGATAGGTTGTTTCTCTTGCGATGAAGAGGTCCATCTATAGTATTGATAGTTCTTCGCAAGAACTACTAGGGTCTTCGCAAGAGCGATGCATGATCGTTACCATCAAAGATACCTTATGCTTAAATAGTTCATCACAAGAACTACCCTGGTCGTCTCTCTTGAGACAAGCATCCTTGGTTGTTGTTCATGTGACAAACATCCTCGGTTTTCATTCTTACGACAATCATTTTTGGTCGTCTCTTGTGCGATGATCACTGTAAGTCATCTCTCTTGTGAAGACCACTGTAGGTTTTCTCACTTGCGACGAATTCCTTGGGTCGTCACTCTTGCGACGTTAGCCCAGGTTCATCACACTTTCCATGACACGTGAAGCGACGTTTTAGGGGCACAAGATTCTTTGTAATCTCCACGACATAACGTCACAAGAGTGTCGAACTAGACGTCACATAATGACCCAAATTTACTAGTGCTAGTTCACATGATTTATTGGATGTCAGATTTCCTTTGCATGAGGCTATCCTTGAAGCCATGATGATGGATGATAGACCGTGGGAACAAATCATCATAGACTATTTTTTACTCCCAATATGGAAACTTTACAAGTTAACTACCAGAGAAATCATTGGCTTGAGCCTAGCATTGAACTCTACCTGAAGAAGTATTATGCATAAGTTGCAAGGCTATTTGGTTCTTTGTACTATATCATACTTTTAAAGTTTGTTGTTTTAAATTTTTTTATTCTAGATAAAAAGTTGTTATCATGAGTTTATATATTGGACTTATTAACTTATGGATGGGTGTTGTTGGTCATACATATAGGACTTTGGAGACATTTTCTTTGGATTTTTTTCATCATATCAATTCGCTCTAACAGGTAATGATCTTGAAACTAGATTATAGGTTAGATTTTCCCTCATTTAATTTTGCATTATCAATTTTTTGGTTCCTTTCTCCATAGGGTCGACCCCACCAAGTTGTTACACATATCCTTATTGATGTTTAAAAAGTGTTTTTAATTATGTAGTAGAGCCTACCTTTCATGTGTGTCCTATTTAGTGTATTTCTAGTCATTTGGGGCCCATGCTAAAGTTCTTCATAGGCTCGAGAGCCCTATTTAGTCTCACCATGACTATATGATGAAGTCTCATGTCTTCTTCTAAATATTTTTTTGGATTTTCCATGTGGGGCTCCCTTTGTTGAGTTGTACTATTGCATTGTATTTTCCTGCTTGTTGTTTTGTAGCCTTCAACTTGTTGTTTTGTAGCCTGTCACTTATGCGTCCTCTTCATTTTCTATCCCTTGCATTTATTTCCTTTGCAACTTGACACATGTATCCCCAAAAGAAACATTCCCTCGAGTTTCCATATCTTGTATGTGTTCCTCACATTGAGCATAAGTATGTTTGATGCGTTTGGAACTAGTTTTGTTTCCCACGACACTCATTTCCTTCATTGTATTATAGAATTCTTTTATTCTTTTCAGGATTTTATAGTATGAAAAAGACAAAAAAAAATATGATATAAAGAGGGGTGGGGAAGATTCAAGCTCTTTGTTTATCATTGGAAACAATGTTGCATCATGTCACCCTTGAACAAAGCACTAGTTTTGAGTCATTGTCTTGACAAATTGGGATTTTAGTATAGATTTATGAAACTGAACCTTTGTTTATTGAGTCTTTTCTCATCAGATTGCTTTCTCTTCCAATCACTATGGAGAGTCTCTTGATGCCTCATGTATCATGGAGAGTCTTGAGTCGATGTTTCCCAAGTCACTTTTGTGTTGAGATTATGTTCAAGCAAAGTTTTATCCTATGCCGAGCATTCCTCATACTTTTTGACTTATCATGTTGGCCTTCCTGATTTTCAAGCCACTCTCAGAATCAACAAGTGTATTTGTCCTATACTTTTACCAGTATGGAATATCCTCATTGAATTTTTGTTGGTGGGTAATCTCTTATCAACTACGACACATTGCTTTGAGAGTTTGAACTAGAGTATCACCCTTGCCCTATTTTAATAACTGATAGGTTGTCTTTCACTCAGCAGGTGGAATTTCATCAATGGTCGCTGACTGAGTAGTTTCCCATGTGTTCAATTTAGAGACCTTTATTCACACTTTAGGATATGTGTATTATCTTGGATTCCATTTTCGTCATGGGTGGAAATCCTCGCCTTTGTTAGTGGTTTTCCTTATTGGTCATTGCTTGGAGAGTCTCTTTTGTGTGTTATTCCATTCAGTACATGCGATAAATGTACTTAGTGGCGTGTTCTTCAATTTTTTCATCCCAATGCTTCAAAATAATTGGATTTATAATTCCTCGTCTTGGATTATGGGGGATGTCTTAATGCCCTACTTCTAGATGATATCTTCCCATAAATCTTGACTCATTTGCTTTGGGATTAGTATCTAGAGTCTTTATAGTACCTTGGGGCTGGATTTCATCAATGATAGGATCCCTTGATATTGATAGTGGGAATACATCAATGTCCCTCGATCGATAGATTCTACAAGTGTTTGACCCCAATTCATTTATTCACACTTGTTAGAATGTACTAGGTACCTTGACACCCATTATCAATATCAGTGGGTTGTCTGATATTTGTTAATAGTATACATCAATGATTGGTAATAAATGGTGTCTCCCACGTTCGACTTTAGATCATTTAATCACATGGTGTAGTTTCATATCTTCGACAATTTGCTTTGAAGACCTCGGGTTTGCAGTAGCACCACCTATTTTACGTTGTTTCTTGAATTTCATAGGATAATACCACTCACACATATGACATTGGTACTTGTGGAAGTTCAATTTACTCATTTCATTGATTCCAGTAATCCTTCTGCTTTATTAAAACATAGATCCACTTTGTATTTTATTGTGGCCATGGTTAATTCTAACATGGATCCATTGTGTATTCATATTTTATGGCCATGATCACTGCTTATATATAATTAATGGATTTGCAGTGTACTTGATTCATAGACCATGATTTTATACACTCGATCATGGGTATTCCCACCTTGGGAAGTGAGATATCTCACACTTGATTTCTTACACAAGCGTTGTTCTGGTTCTTTGTTTGGTGAACTTTTCTTGGACCCACTACATAGCTTCCACTCAGATTTTAAAATGTATTTCATCCATCAACTTACCTTTTGACCTCACACATTAGGAGTAATTTGTTATAGCATCTTTTTCCACCCCTTGTTCTTAAGGTGCATTCATTGGCCCTAATCCCAAATCCACTTGCAATTAGAGATGAAAATTCCTCCTGAAACTCTTCAAAAAACACTTTTTGGAAATCCATACACTACTTTTGATCTAACAACATGTGTATACAAGTTTACACACACTATTTTCCCTTTGAAAACATGTTTATGCCTCTAGAATGCACTAAAAAATTCAAATGTGCACAAAATGCACCTTTTTGGTCGGCGTTTATGGGTTTTCAAGGTTATTAACCTTCTATTCCCCATGCATAACTACATCGACCATAAATTATTGGTATAAATAGAGCCATAAGGTGAAGGAGAGGGGGAGAACCTATATGCTATTGAATTTATATTCAAGTCTTCAAGAAGTCATTTCTTATGCTTTTCAAGCCATTCCCTTTTTCTCAAAACCCATGTTTTTGGCACCCCTTTCTCATACTATTGCGTCCAAAGAAATAGACTCTTGTTTCTCTTACTTGTTTTGAGTTAGGATCATGGAGGTTAAACTACCTTCAATGGACCAGGAGGAGGAATTAAGACAATGGTTCTAGGTAATGTCGCAGCGAGGATCAGACGATTTTGTTCTATGTTTTCTGAGGTGCATTCTAATAATAAGAGAACTCTCTTCTTTCCCTCTCCAAATTAAGTGTTATTAATGTATTTCATTATGGTTATATACAAGTGTTTTGTAGGAAATTAAATTATCGTTCCAAGTTAGTTAGTATAGTTATATTTCAATTATTGTAACTACTTTACTTGCATATTTGCTCTTCTTTGTGTTTAGGTCAGCAAAGAATATACTGAAATGAAATACTGGAACGAGGACATACTCTGAACTTCTTTTCTCCAGGTAAGTGGTTTATAACCGCTTGGTAGTTACTAGATTGTATGTCTTTAATACTTTTGGTTTGAATTAGTTTTCTTGGTTTTTCCATTGTGTTGTGATCTTAACCATGGTCATAGGGATGAAAATCCCATCGCTTACGAATTGTAAGTAGTAATATATCTTTGAAACCAAGAAAATAATAGGATCCCTAATGTAAAATCATACAAGAACTTAATAAATTCATCCAACCTAGAACAACATTGAATTCTAGTATAATATTTGTCATGTCCATTAATTTCTTATAACGAGATCCTGCAGCCGGGCTCTTCGAATGTTGTAACAACTCTTTCTGAGCCTTCATAACTTCATCGAAGTAAGAACAAAATCTCATTGTTTTCCTCAAGTTGAGGGTGGCATTTTGGACGTTGTTGGTGGCATTGAGGACTTTCTAGGGATTTTAAGGGACTAATGGCTTCTATTGCTTCTTTCAGTAGCTACACCATTGGCCTGAATTTTCTTTTGTCATAAGGGATGTCCAATATAAAAAATATATTTTGTTCTATATTTTATGATGTGCATTCTAATAATAAGAGAAATCTCTTCTTTCCCTCTCCAAATTAAGTGTTATTAGTGTATTTCATTATGGTTATATACATGTGTTTGGTAGGAAATTAACTTATCAATCCAAGTTAGTCAGGATAGTTATATTTAAATTATTGTAACTACTTTACTTGCATATTTTATCTTGTTTATGTGTAGGTTATCAAAGAATATACTGAAATGAGAGACTGAAGCGCGGACCTACTCTGAAATTATTTTCTCCGGGTAAGTGGTTTATAACCGCTTGGTAGTTACTAGATTGTACGTCTTTAATACTTTTTTACTTTTGGTTTGAATTAGTTTTATTGGTTTTTCCATTGTGTTGTGATCTTAACCATGGTCGTAGGGGTGAAAACCCCATTGCTTACGAATTGTAAGTAGTAATATATCTTTGAAACCAATAAAATAATAGGATCCCTAACGTAAAATCATACGAGAAATTAATAAATTCATCCAACCTTGAACAACGTTGAATTCTAGTATGATATTTGTCATGTCCATTAATTTCCTATAACAAGATGTTGCAGTCGGGCTCTTCGGATGTTGTAACAACTCTTTCCGAACCTTCATAACTTCATCAAAGTAAGAACAAACTCTCATTGTTTTCCTCAAGTTGAGGGTGGCATTGTGGACATTGTTGGTGGCATCGAGGACTTTCTAGGGCTTTTGAGGGACTAATGGAATCTATTGCTTCTTTCAGTAGCTACACCATTGGCCGGCATTTTCTTTTGTCATCTGGGATGTCCAATAGAAAACATAGATTTTGTTCTATATTTTATGATGTGCATTCTAATGATAAGAGAACTCTCTTCTTTCCCTCTCCAAATTAAGTGTTATTAGTGTATTTCATTATGGTTATATACATTTGTTTGCTAGGAAATTAACTTATCAATCCAAGTAAGTCAGGATAGTTATATTTCAATTATTATAACTACTCTATTTGCATATTTTCTCTTCTTTGTGTGTAGGTCAACAAAGAATATACTGAAATGACAGACTGAAGTGAGGACCTACTTTGAACTTATTTTCTCCAGGTAAGTAGTTTATAACAGCTTGGTAGTTACTAGATTGTATGTCTTTAATACTTTTGGTTTGAATTAGTTTTCTTGTTTTTTTTGTTGTGTTGTGATCTTAACCATGGTCATAGGGATGAAAATCTCATCGCTTATGAATTGTAAGTAGTAATATATCTTTGAAACCAAGAAAATAATAGGATCCCTAACGTAAAATCACACGAGAAAATAATAAATTCATCCAACCTTGAACAACGTTCAATTCTAGTATGAGATTTGTCATGTCCATTAATTTCCTATAACAGGATGATGCAATCGGGCTCTTCGGATGTTGTAACATCTCTTTCCCAACCTTCATAACTTCATTGAAGTAAGAATAAACTCTCATTGTTTTCCTCAAGTTGAGGTTGGCATTGTGGACGTTGTTGGTCGCATCGAGGACTTTCTAGGAATTTTGAGGGACTAATGGCTTATATTGCTTCTTTCAGTAGCTACACCATTGGCCCGCATTTTCTTTTGTCATCGGGGATGACCAATAGATATGTGATGCCATGCACTACAACATATTTTAGTTTCTTTAACATTTCCTCTCTAAACTCCACAAGCATTTCCAACACAGATGCATTCGATGACATTTTCATGTTCTTGGTGGATGTGGGGAGATTTCGATCAACATTAGTCCATTTACCTTTCTTGCTCCACATAGTTTGTATTTTCATGTTCTTGGTAGATGGGAGATTCCGATCAAGATTAGTTCATTTACCTTTCTTGCTCCATAGAATTGGAATTTTAATTTTCTTGGCGGATGTGGGGAGATTCTGATCACGATTATAGTCTGTTTACATTTCTTTCTCCATAGAGTTTCTACTTCAATGGCCATGACATTCGAGTAACTTCAATTGTTTCCTTAGGTAATGCAATTTATTTTTAGAACGATGAGGTTGATCAAATCTTTGATTTATAAGACCATTTGGATGATCAAATACAAATTTTTCATTTGGGGAATGTTAGTTATTGGACATTTAAAGGTTTTCTCATGCCACATCCCAACTTTAGGGAAATTTAGTTATGCAAACATTTAAAGAAATTCCAGATGTTGTGAAGACAATGCATGGTATTAACTCTTATTAATAGCTAAGTGTTGCTAATTCCTTTGGACTTTGAGCCCAATGATTTCCTTTGGGATGGACATTCCATCTATTCACCCTCATTAATTCAAGTGATGATTTAATATGATCGAGTCTAACTTGATCAATTCCTTGAGTTATGTGTTTTTATTCTAGAAACCATTTGAATGATCAAATGTGACTTTGTCACCCTATTTTATGGGAGGCTACACTTTATGCATTTTGTTCATATGACGACCATGGTGAAATGACTTTTCGTTGATGCTGCATTGGAGATGGGCAAAGTCATTTCCAAACCAAAATGAACCCTGCAACTTATATTTAATATGTGAGATTTAGAAATATAAGAAGATTTACTAATACACTACCCCTCAGCTTTTTCATTTTGTTTTCCAAATGGTCAATTCTTCCATTCTCTTTATAGGTGGTTGCCTTATTTATGGCATATATCTGCACCAGAATCCTCTCTAATTAAATAAAGCCATCTCTATGTCATCCAAGTTTTCTTCCCTTCTCGGATTCCCAGTCCCACATGTTTAGACTTTTTTTGTTTTCTTTGTCAAATAAATTTCACTTCCTTTAATTACAAGAATATGTATCTCTAGTGCGTTTGTAAAGTATGATTTATAGGATTTATAATTTGGTAGAAGGGTTTTTTCACTTGAAGAGTTTTATTATTTCGTTCATAATGTTTTGGTAGAAGGTATATTTCGCTTTAAGGGATTTATTATTGTGTTCTATATTTTATAACGAAGTCCCAATATTTTCTTTCTATAGTCCGGTTATTATGCATTTTTTTTTATCTAATTGACTATTGCAAAATAACACCTAGTGAGTTTAATATGCATTATTTACCTATTATAATTGAATATTGAAAAATAGTGATCTCTTAATTCCAAACTTGAGGATCGATAGTATTAGGGCTTTAAAGTCATTGAAGAGAATGGGATTTATATTATTACAAAATAGTAATACTATTGAAAAAACGAATAAATATTACTATTTTGCAATAATATAAATCCCACTCTCTTCAACAACTCTAAAGACCTAATACTATCAGTCCTCGAGTTTGGCAAGACATCACTGTTTTACAATAGTAAATTATAATAGGTAAAGAATGGAAAATAAATGCACTATGTGTTATTTTGCAATACTCAATTAGGTAAAAAAATGTAGAATAAGCACAATACAAAAAGAAAAATCGACACTCCATTATAAAATATATCCTTTATGATTGAAATAATAAATCCCTCTAAACAAAAAAAAAATCCCTTCTACCAAATTATTATGAAAAAAATAGTAAAACACTTCAAGCTAAAAAATCCCTTCTACCAAAATATAAATCCTGTAAATGATACTTTACAAATAGACTAGAGATACATATTCTTATAAGTAAAGAAAATGAAATCTATTTGACAAGGAAAACAAAAAATTTCTAAACATGTGGGAACAAGAATCTGATAAGGGAAGACAACTTGGATGACACAGATATGGATTTGTTCAACCAAAGAGGATTATGATGCATATGTCTATCATAAATAAGGTGACCACCTATAAATAGAATGGAAGAATTGATCACTTGGAAAACAAAATGAAAATCTAAGTGATAGTGTATTAGTGAAGCTCCTTATATTTCTAAATACCACATATTAAATATAAGTTGCATAGTTCATTGCATCAATGGAAAGTCATTCAAAATGGTCCTCATATGAGTACAATGTGTAAAGTGCAGCCTCCCATGAAATAGGGTGACAAAGTCACATTTAATCATTCAAAAGGTCTCAAGAATAAAAATGTGACTCAAGAAATGGATCAAGTCAAACTTGATCATATTAAGTCGTCACCTGAATTAAAAGGGGTGAATAGATGGAATGTCCACCCCAAATAAAACCATTGGGCTCAACGTCCAAAGGGATTAGCAATGGTTAGCCATTAATAAGTGTTAATACCATGCATCATCTTTGTGATAGTTGAGATTTCTTTAAATGTTTTCATAACTAACTTCCCTAAAGTTGGGATGTAGCATGAGAAAGCCTTTAAATGTGTGTATCATTGAATTTCTCCAGATGACAAATCCATATTTGATCATCCAAATGGTCCTATAAATCAAAAGGAGTTAATCAACCTCATTACTCTAAAAGTAAGTCAACAGTTGAAGTTAGTTGAATGAAATGGTCAGTGAAGCAACAACTATGTGGAGAAAAAAAATGTAAACGGAATAATTGAAATCGAAATCTCCCCACATCCACCAAGAACATGAAAAAGACAACTATGTGGAGCAAGAAAGGTAAACAAACTAATCTTGATAGAAATCTCCCCATATCCACCAAAAGTATGAAAATGCCAACTTTGGGGAGAAAAAAATGTAAATGGACTAATGTTGATCAAAATCTCCCCACATCAATCAAGAACATGAAAATGTCATCGAATGCATCTGTGTTGAAAATACTTGTGGAGTTTGGAGAGGAAACGTTAAAGAAATTGAAATAAAATGTAGGGCAATGGTGCAGCTGTTAAAAGAAGCAATAGAATCCATTAGTCCCTCAAAACCTACATAAAGTCCTCAATTCCACCAACAATATCCACGATGCCACCCTCAACTTGAGGAAAGCATTGAGACAATTTATTCTTACTTCACTAAGGTTATGAAGGTTGGGAAAGCATTGTTACGACATTTGAAAAGACCATCTACAACATCTTGTTATGGGAAATTAATCAACATAGAAAATCTCATACTAGAATTCAACGTTCTTCAAGATTGGATGCATTTATTAATTGTTTCTCATATGAGATTACATTAGGGATCTTGTTATTTTCTTGGTCTTGAAGATATATTACTACTTCTTTTCCAACCTTCATAACCTCAGTGAAGTAAGAATAAATTGTCTCATTGTTTTCCTCAAGTTGAGGGTGGCATCGTGGATGTTGGTGGCATCGAAGAATTTCTAGTGCTTTTGAGGGACCAATGGTTTCTATTGCTTCTTTCGATAGCTACACCATTTGCCTGCATTTTCTTTCGTCATTGGGGATGTCCAACAAATATCTAATGTCATGTGATCCAACAGATTTTAGTTTCTTTAATGTTTCCTCTCCAAACTCCACAGGCATTTCCAACACGTGCATTCGATGACATTTACATGTTCTTGGTGGATGTAGGGAGATTCCAATCAACATTAGTTCACTTACCTTTCTTGCTCCACAGAGTTGTCATTTTCATGTTCTTGGCGAATGTGGGTAGATTCCAACCAAAATTAGTTCATTTACCTTTCTTGCTCCACAGAGTTGGAATTTTCATGTTCTTGACGGAAGTAGAGAGATTTCAATCAAGATTAGTCCGTTTACATCTCTTGCTCCACAAAGTTATTGCTTTATTGGCCACATGGTATTCGAGTAACTTCAACCATTACCTTAGATAACACAATTTATTGTAGAATGATGTAGTTGATCAACTCCTTGATTTATAGGACCATTTGGATGATCAAATATGACTGTCATTTGGGGAAATTTAGTTATGGAGACATTTAAAAACTTTCTCATGCTACATCCCAAATTTAGGGAAAGTTAGTTATGCAAGCATTTAAAGAAATTGCAAGTGTCGTGAAGATAATGCATGGGATTAACTCTTATTAATAGGTAAACATGCTAATCCATTTGAACATTGAGACCAATGATTTCATTTGGGACGGACATTCCATTTATTCACCCTCTTTAATCTAGACGATGATTTAATATGATCAAGTTTGACTTTATCAATTTTTCGAGTTATGCATTTTTATTCTTGAGACCATTTTGTTCATATGATGACCGTGGTGAAATGACTTTTTGTTGATGTCGCATTGGAGATGGACAAAGTCATATCTAAACTAAAATGAACTCTACAACTTATATTTAATATGAGCGATTTAGAAATATAAGGAGCGATAACGTATTAGTGAAGCTCCTTATATTTCTCAAATTCACATATTAAATATAGTTGCAAAGTTCATTTCAGTTTCGAGATGATTTTCTCCATCTCCAATGCAACTTCAACAAAAAGTCATTTCACCACGGTCCTCGTATGAAGAAAACATGTAAAGTGTAATCTCCCATAAAATAGGGTGACAAAGTCACATTTGATCATTCAAATGGTCTCAAGAATAAAAAAGCATAACTCAAGGAATTGATCAAGTCAAACTTGATCATATTAAATCATTACCTCAATTAAAAAGGGTAAATAGATGGAATGCCCATCTCAAAGGCAATCATTGGGCTCAATTTCCAAAGGGATTAGCAACACATAACTATTAATAAGAGTTAATACAATGCATTGTCTTCATGATAACCGTAATTTCTTTAAATGTTTGCATAACTAACTTTCCTTAAAGTTGGTATGTGGCATGAGAAAACCTTTAAATGTCTGCATAAAAAAATTTTAGATGACAAAGTCGTATTTAATCATTCAAATGGTCCTATAAATCAAGGGGTTCATCCACCTCATTATCTAACAGTAAATTGCATTACCTAAGGTAATAGTTGAAGTTATTTGAATGTCATGGCCAGTGAAGTAATGACCGTGGAACAAAAAAAGTGAAAACTAGTTTGATCGAAATCTTCCCACATCCACCAATAACATGAAATTGCCAACTATGTGGATAAAGAAAGGTAAACGATTAACCTTGATCAAAATCTTCCCACATCCCCCAAGAACATGAAAATATCAACTCTGTGGAGCATCAAAGGTAAATGGACTAATGTTGATAAGAATCTCCCCACGTTAGTCAAGAACATGAAAATATCATCGAATTTATCTGTGTTGGAAATGTTTGTGGAGTTTGGAGAGAAAACATTAAATAAGTTGAAATCTACTACAACACATGGCATCACATATCGGTTGAACATCTGTGACAATAGAAGGAAATGCAAGGCAATGGTGTAGTTGCTTAAAGAAACAATATAAGCCATTAGTCCCTCAAAAGCTCCAGAAATTCCTCGATGCCACCAACAATGTCCATGATGCTACCCTCAACTTGAGGAAAGCAATGAGATAGTTTATCCTTACTTCACTAAGGTTATAAAGGTTGGGAAAGCATTGTTACAATGAGCCCGACTACAACATCTTGTTAAGGGAAATTAATCGACATGACAAATCTCATACTAGAATTCAACGTTGTTCAAGGTTGGATGCATTTATTAATTGTCTCTCCTATGTGTTTCACATTATGGATCTTGTTGTTTTCTTGGTTTTGAAGATATATTACTACTTATAGTTTCGAGTCATGTCGCCCTTGAACAAAGAACTAATTTTGGGTCTCTATCTCGACAAATAGGGTTTTTAATATGGCTTTAGGAAATTGAACCTTGTTTATTGAGTCTTTTCTCCTTC
>WSFP011336827.1:0-37962 GCA_009831015.1 Picea engelmannii | reverse complement strand
TGAATATGGGAGGGTTGACGGGGTGTCCTATTGGGTAGATCTTTCCCTAGGTCAAGGAGAGCTTCTAAGAGATCTCTCTCTAATCCGTGTAAAGTTGGTGAAGTGGTTGGGGTCAAGACTCAATGGGCATAGGGCTCATGACATACAAGGGGTCGTAGTGTCTCATTCATGGGTGCCTTTGTAGAGGGTGTGTGGTACCTTCGTCTCCAATTAACTTTTTCCAAGCCCATCAATTGCCTTTTATCTTTCTTTCTTTGTATTTTCTTTCATAATAGCATAAGGAGAGATTGGAGTTCACTGCCTTGGCGTGGTGACCCACAAACACCTAGTGGAAATGAGAAGGTTTGCTCGTGATGAGACCCCCTTTCTCTCAGCCATGCAATTGAGAGTCATTACCCTGGTTTGGTGACCAGATGATGGTAATTTCATACCACTAGATATTCATGGACGTGATAAGTCGGCTTGTGATGGGACCTCCTATCCTTCAACTAACCTTCTAAGCATTCTTTATTATATTTTGGGTCTCCTTTACTCAAGGATAAGCGTTTTATTGCTTGCCTAGGTGATCCATGGGCAAAGCATCTAGAAGGTTTATATAATGTTTTTATCTCTTACCCAACATCAAACCCTTTGGGCCTTCAACCCCTTCTTCCCATAGAATGAGGGACAACCCCTTCTTGGGTCAATACACTCTAAAATATCAAGAGATAAGGAAATGGAGGGGAATAATGATGAAAAGTGGTAAGTATGGCTAGGAACGGTACGATGGATCATCAAGGGAGTTCCCAGTAGAAAACTCATCCCCAAGAAATACCACTTACTAGGTAACAATGTCAACCATCAAGGTGAAGCGAGGAAAAAGGCATAATGTCCAAGCATATATCATGAAATCTAGAGAAATCTAAGATATAACATAATCAAATGTCTTAAATATTGAAATGATGCTCACCATAATAATGACTTGTACCTCATAGAGCAAGTCCCATTGCCTTTCGGAAGCCAGCTAATGTGGTGGATGCCATGTGCAAAACTGTGACCATATGTGGTGGTGAGTGGGTTTTCCAACTGTGCAAAGGGTATTGCTGGTCATGTAGTCTCTCGACACTCCATATCTGCAACTTGAGATCCTCGAGACATAATCTCCTTAGTTATCCACAAAATGGGGATAATAGGACATACATGGGTTCGTTGACGCAGACTGTGCCGAAGATTTAGATCGTAGAAGATTTACAAGTGGGTATGTGTTTAACCTATTTGGAGGAGCAATCAATTGAATGAGAAAAAGACATGTTCTAGTGGCACTCTCAACTATAGAAGTTGAATACATGGAAATGACTCATGCAAGAAAGGAAATAATATGGTTACAAAGATTGTGTTCAATGTAACATCCCCACTATAATCCTCAATTTAATTAATACTTAATGTAGATATAATATGTGGCTATGGCCAAGCGATGTAATATGTGAATTGTATTTCTGAATGTTAATAATAAAATGTGATAACAATTGCTAAGGGGACATAGACAAATACGGGGGATGAATTAATCCACAAGAGAAGGGAGGGTCTAGGAGAATGTCTTAGAAGGGTCCAAGTGGGAATTACCCATGTTTATTAATTCAACTCATTTTCCTAAAATTGTTATTCATATATGAACCTTCTAATTTATGATTGAGTGTTCCCAAAGCCAATCATTGAATACATGTAAGAGGGCGGGTGTGAGTGGTCCAATCCCATAGTTATTGGGAGCATGGGGGGTTGAGTATACTCATCTTGGGGAAGTGTATCAGTCAAGCAAGCCAAAGAAGAAGAAATCCATATGGGTAGCTACAACAATTTTTACACATTCAGTTTTGGGGCATGAACAACAAGTAGAGAGCAAGCAAGAGGACTTGGAGTTGAAATATCCATGGAGGGAAAATTCTAAAGCATGTTGGAGAATTTTGGAGTTGAAGACTAAAGTGCTTGGTTGTCAGGCTCGAAGAATGAACTCATGTATGAGTTACACTATAACAACAAGTGTTTGTTGTTGTTTGTTGGTAGTTTTTCCTAGAAACAAGTTCCCTTGAGTTGCCAATTGAGAGATTCCTGGTTAAATGTACCAAAGAGACCCTGATAAACGAATGGGACACCTGAGGGACTAATATCAGTGAAGGGATACATTCCTTGGGTTGAGCAGGTCAAGAGAAAGAGAGTTGGTGGAAAATCAGAATAGTTGTAGGAGAATATCAGTGAGTTGTGAGATTTTTGAGTTGTGAGTAGACAATGAGAGACCACCCTCTTTTATGGATTACTAGCCTCAACTCAGAGGTGATTTGTTGTTGATATTTGGAAAACGGGTCTATGGTTGGGTGGAACATATGTACCAAGCTTCTGGTTGCACAACTAATTTGAAAAATAAGTGTTTTATCTGTTTTATGTCTTGTATTTATGAGTTAAATTGTTGTGCATGAACTATGTGCATTTGAGAAGAATTTATATGTTGGTTTATTAGTTTCATATCTTGTCTATTTTAGCATGTTGTATATACATCCAATTTATGGTAATAGAAAATAGTTAAATATGTATGTAAATCGTAGTTGGAAGCTACATAAAATTGAATTAGCTATAAAAAAATTAATTTTAAGAGTATTTTGCACCGTAATGTTTCTTGGTTGAACTGAGGGACGTTACATTATGGTATCAAATCTTTTGGTTCAAACATCGGGATTGTATGAGCCAAGAACCATAGAAAATTGGTGGAATTCATTGTTGCGGACTTCAATCTATCCGAATTTGGGGGAAAACGAAGAAGTTGGAGTGAAACCTCCAAATTCATAGGAAAATTCGAGTTTAGTTTCCTCAGAGCAGTCGAAGAGATGACCTGGGGCGTGAATATACATAATTACAAAGCTAAAATTCGACTTGGAAGGTTGAATTTTGATTTTTAATGGTCATTGTATCGTTGAACAGAGTTCAACGAATCTATAGTCGAGATCGCTTTTGATCTAGAGATCAATAATTTATATTCAAAGTGATAAATTTAAAAATCCATAAGGTTTCGATCATTTGGAAGGTTGAGCAAATCAATGTCCGAGATTCAATTTTGGCAGTTGGGAAGTTGAAGTAGATCGATGTTCTAGATTAGTTTTGGTCGTTTGGGAGTGATGCAGGAGCATCATTATCAAATAAAAACAAAGCGGACGTGGAAGCAAAGTCGACACATCAATGCATTGAAAGAGCCAAATCGACTCTTAACCAACTTGGTAGCGGTGTGGATATTTTTTGAATCTCTCATTAATTAATTAGATGTATGTAAAGTCGGGCCACCATTTTGAACTGACGAATCATTGTAAATCCTTACACGACTTTAATATATTATAGGTGTAGGATATTATCCCGTATTAGTCATTAGGTTACATTAATTAAGCTGAGTAGGTAACCGCTTGAGTAGAGTGATAGAATTTAGATAGGAGGAAGAAGAGCGATGAAGCTTTGGGTCCTTAGACAAGTTTTCATTGTAGTTTTGTAAGAGACAAAAGTTGTAATCATGTATTTATTTCTGAAATGAATAGAACAGAGAAACTTTATCCAATTGTACAGTGTTGATATTGTTTTACAGTTTTATTGTTGTTATGTGTTTTGTGGATGTATGATGTTCATGATGAAGGAATGAATTTATGAAGAATTGAATAAGTTTCAAGTGTTTCTCTTCGATAATTTATGCAAGGAGTGCATACCGAACACAAGGAGTGCGTGTGAGAGAGTCTTTTTCGACTCAAAGCTCAAAAGAGATAGCATTGAACTTTTGTATGCAGAGTATGCATATTAAGTGCAAGGAGTGTGTATGTGAAGTCTTTGACTTAGAGAAATAACTCAGGTTTTTATCATATAAAGTGCAGAGGTCAGTTGCAAGGAGTGCACAAGACCAGAAATCGACTAAGTGTCGAAGAAATCCTTCAGAAGAAGAATTTGCATAAGTTAGACAAGATAAAGGGTTAAGATCTATTCAAGAGGAGTCGAAGGAAACAAGGACCGTTGATTTAAGGAGGGATACATGTCAACAGATCGTAAGCTCCAGGTAAATTTAAATTAGGTTTTGATTGAGAATTGAGACTACCAAAACCCGAAGACCCAAAGAAAATCTGGATCGTCAGATCCAGAGGGACACGTGGCGACAAATCACGAACTTCGGATAATAATACACTGGGAAGTTGAGAATTGAAATCTCCGAACCCCAAAGGTCCAAAGTAAATTATAACCGTCGACTTGAGGAGGAAAAATGTCAACAGATCTTTTATTTCGGGAAATAGCCATTGTGGAGAAAGCATGAGTTGAGATTTGAAACTCCCGAATCCTGAATCACGGAATAAATCACAGTCGTTGATTTAGAAGGGTTATTTATGATCTGTAGAATTGGGAAAGGAAAGATCTGAACCGTCAGGTTCAAAAGTGCCATCAAGATCTTGATATCGATGATCACGAAGGATTGCGAGGATGAAAAGTACTCGAATGTTAAAAAATTGATAGTGGGCCGCAATTGAAACCACATTATTGCAAAAAGGACTCGTGGTGATTGGTAGTGAATTGCGGGAAGAAAAGTGGGTTGATCCCAAACCACTTTCGACCGTGCCTGAAGTCGTGTGTGGACATAGACCGAGGTCACATACGAGAAGGAGTTAACAGAGGAGGAGCTAGTGCCTAAGTCGTGATCGTTCGGTAGTGAGAAGAAGAGATCGCGAGTGTTACAAAACTTGCATCGAAAGACAAAAAAGTCCTGTGTTTATTTACAAGCGAGACCATTAAGGTTTCAGAGAGATAATTCAGCTCTGAGAATTGAAGATCCTTGATCGGGAGGTCGCACAACCCCAAGGAGAAAGGGGGGTTTTCACCAAGTGGTATCAAAGCCTGAACAAGATTGAAGTTGTACTCAGTGTGTTAGGAACAGTTGAAGCGATGTCGCCGAGGGTACGTGTAAAACAAACTTTAGCAAACCATGTTGTAGGAAGATAAATGAGAGAGCTTAGCACAAGGTTGGAAGCGATGGAAGGAATGCAAAGAAGAACACCTACCACTAAAGACGTCATTGATGCAAAAAGCGAAGAAGTAGAGGTTGAAGAAGCTACAGGAGAAGATGCGGCTGAAGAACGCTTATTGAAAGTTGTTGTGAAGTTGGGAGCTAGAGAAGATAGGGATGTCCCAATGTATGACTGTAATTTGGATGCGGAAGAGATATTGGACTGGATAAAGTTCATGGACAAGTATTTCAACTATGAATATGTCGATGAAGGAAGGAAGGTGAGACATGTTGTCACCATATTAAAGGGACACACAACACTGTGGTGGGATGAACTGCAGGCAAAGAGAAGGAGCAAAGGCAAACATACAATAAAGAATTGGGATAGGATGGTAGCCAAAATGAAGGCTAAATTAATACCTAAGGATTACCAGATAAACCTGTTTAGAAAGTTGCAGAACCTGAGACAGAGGGGTATGATAGTGAAAAAGTATACAAAAGAATTCTATAGGATGAATATTAGGACTGGACAAAGATACAAGGATGATGAAAAAGTTGTCAAGTATATAAATGGCTTGAGGTATGAAATCTAGGATGAGATCAACATGATGACTGTGAGGATAGTGGAAGATGTTTACCAGATTGCACTGAAGGCAGAATAAAATTTGGCCAGAAACCAGAGTCAGTGAAATAGAAGCAGAGGCTCAAACAAATGTAAGGGAATTGTCTATGATAAGGCACCGAAACCCAAGGAAGAGAGTGAGAAATCATATGGTCACTTTGAAAAAGGGGGAATTTTCCGAAGAAGACCATTTGGTGGGAGAAATTATTTTCCTCGAGGAAGAGGAAGAGGTAGAGGAGGTGTAGTTAAATGTTATGCCTATGGAAAGACATGACACATGTCTTGGGAATGCCCTGAGAGGAAGAAAGAAGGAGGTGGAGAATCACACATTTCGAAAGCCCAGAAGAATGTGGAAGCAGAAACAATAGAAGGAGGACATAACCTTATGATGAGGAAAGTTATTCTAAAGCCAAAGAAAGAAATAGAAGACTCAGTTCAGGACTGATTGTAAAACAAAGGGTGGAGTTTGCAAGATAATTATAGACAGTGGAAGTACTGATAATTTGGTATCTACATAAATGGTGGAGAAGCTGAAGTTGGAGACAATTGCACACCCAAGTCCATATAAGTATCATGGTTGCAAAAAGGACATCAAGTAATGGTAAGTCAACAATGCAAAGTTGAATTTAAAATAGGAGGCTATAAAGATGAGATTATGTGTGATCTAATTCCCATGGATATTTGTCATATTTTGTTGGGGAGACCATGCAGTTTAATAGGAATGTCATTCATTGTGGGAGGAAGAATACTTATACTATGGAAAAAAATGGTAGAACCCACATGTTACTGCCAATAGAAGAGAAGAAAGAAAAGGAAGAAGTCAACACAAAAATACTTCTCGTGAGTGGGAAGGAACTCTTGAAAGAGATCAAGAAATAAAATTTATTGTAGTAAGGAAGCCGAGAGTTATCCTTACCAATACTTGTATGAATGATTTACCTGAAGAAATTCAAGAATTGTTAGAGAATTTTGTTGACATAGTAGTGGATGAGTTGCCTCACTCATTACCACCCATTAGGAGTATTAGCCACCATATTGACTTGATTCCATGAGTCAATTTTCCAAATAAAGAAACATATAGGCTGGGACCTCAAGATAATGAAGAAGTTAAGAATCAAGTTGAGGAGTTGTTGGATAAAGGTTTAGTCAGGGAAAGTCTAAGCCCATGTGCAGTACCAGCTGTATTGAGTCCAAAGAAAGATGGGGGATGGAGAATGTGTACAGATTCTGGGGCCATCAACAAGATTATCATCAGGTATAGATTTCCTTTACCAAGGATGGATGATTTGATGAATTGTTTGAGTGGGGTAAGCTATTTTTCAAAAATAGACTTGAAGAATGGATATCATCAGATAAGAATGAGAGAGGGAGATGAATGGAAAACAACATTCAAGACAAATGAAGGTTTGTTTGAATGGATAGTCATGCCATTTGGATTGAAAAATGCTCCAAGAACATTTATGAGGTTGATGAATGAAGTACTGAAAGAATTCATAGGTAAATTTGTCATTGTGTATCTGGATGATATATTAGTTTTCAGCAAAATAGAAGAAGAACATTTAAAACACTTGACATTAGTGATGAGGAGATTGCGGCAAGAAAATTTGTTAATAAACTTGAAGAAAAGTTATTTTATGAAGACAAAACTCGTATATTTGGGTTTTGTGATCTATTCAAATGAATTGAAGATGGATCCAGAGAAGGTGAGAGAAATCAAAGAATGGTCGTCACCAAGGAGCATATTTGAGGTGAGAAGTTTTCATGGGTTAGCAAGTTTTAATAGAAAGTTTATCAGAAATTTTAGTGGTATATGTGCACCCATGATGGATACTATGAAAAAGAAACACAAGTATTTTAATTGGACAAAGGAGGCTAAGAAAATCTTCAAAGTGTTGAAAAAGAAGATAACAAAACAACCAATTTTGGTTTTACCCGATTTTGGAAAAAAAAATCAGGTGAGGTGTGATGCAAGTGGGATAGCCATTGCAACAGTTTTGAGTCAAGATAATAGGTCAGTTGCTTATTTTAGTGAAAATTTGAATGACGTTAAGGAGAAATATTCTACATATGACAAGGAGTTTTATGCAGTGATTCAAGCTTTGAAGAAATGGAGACATTATTTAATTCCAAAAGAGTTTGTCTTATATAGTGATAATCAAACTTTACAATTTATTACTAGGCATGGGAAGTTGAATCAGAGGCATGCTAAGTGGGTAGAATTCATGTAAAATTTTACTTTTGTTACTAAACATATTTCTGGAAGTGCTAATAAAGTTGCAGATGCTTTGAGTAGGAGGAATTTGGTTGTACAAGAATTCCAAGTGAAGACCTTAGGGTTTGAGCACCTTAAGGAAATGTATCAAGAAGATCCATATTTTAAGGAGGATTATGAAGCATATGAAAATCCTTTATTGAGGAATAACAAATCATGGGTAGAATATTTGATATAGGATGAATTTTTATTTAAAGGAAGCCAATTGTGTATACCAAGATGCTCAATGAGAGATAGTTTGTTGAAAGAAAAACATAGTGGAGGTCTAGCTGAACATTTTGGTCATGAAAAAACATTTTCACAGCTAAGTTGTTTGTATTATTGGCCATGTATGAGGGTATATGTGAAGAAATTTGTATATCAATGTAAGATTTGTTAACATGCAAAAGGAAAGAGACAAAATATTGGTTTGTATCATCCATTGCCTATTCCAGAAAGGCATTGGGACACAATTAGTATGGATTTTGTATTGGGATTACCTAGAACCCAGAAGGGAAGTGATTCCATATTCATTGTGGTCGATAGATTCTCTAATATGGAACATTTCATACCATGCCAGAAGACAAATGATGCTACACACATAGACAATGTGTATTTCAAAGAAATTGTGAGATTACATGGATTTCCCATAAGTATAGTCTCAGACAGGGACACTAAGTTTGTAGGACACTTTTGGAGGACTCTACGGAAGAGGATGGGAACCAATTTATATTTTAGTTCAACATATCACCCTCAGACAGATGGACAGATTGAAGTGATGAACATGAGTCAAGGAAATTTGTTAAGGAGCTTAGTCACTGAACAAGGTCGTCAGTGGGATCAGATTCTGGCATAGGCAGAATTTGCATTTAACAATTTAGTTAATAGAAGCACTAGAAAAATTCCATTTGAGATAGTATATGGAAGACAACCAAGAGGGATTGTAGAATTGAGAGAGTTGAAACAAGATGAATTCAGGAGCACTGGAGCAGAATATTTTGCTACAGAAATGCAAAGACTTCATGATCAAGTTAGGAGGTAGATACATGATAGTAAGCAAAAGTATAAGGATAGAGTTCATCAGAAAAGAAGGGAAGTTCAATTTGAAGTGGGAGATGAAGTTTTATCTCATTTGAGGAAGGAGAGGTTTCCAAGAGGAACATATAATAAGTTGAAGATGAAGAAGATAGGACCATGTAAGATCCTTAGGAAATTTGCAGCAAATTCTTATGAGATAGAGTTGTCAGACAATGTTGGAATATCACCGATATTCAACGTTGCAGATTTGTATCCTTATAACATAGATGACGCGGGAGAATTAGATGATAGGGAAGAGATTCAATGGGAAGAATAGATGCCCACAGTAGAAAAACCTCAGATGGAGAAAATATTAGGGCAGAGAGTTGGAAGGAAAACCAGAAGAAAGATGCATCCTGAATATTTGGTAAAAAGTGGAAGGATCACCCTGTGGAAGATTCAAGTTAGGTAACTGAACCTGATATTTTGAAGAATGGAAAGACATTGTGAGAGCTCATGGATAGGATTCCATGAATATTTTGGCCGGAGGAGTATGATGCAAGAGCATCGCTATCAAATCAAAACAAAGTGGATGTGGAAGTGAAGTCAACACATCAATGCATTAAAAGAGCCAAACCGACTCTTAACCAACTTGGTAGCGGTGTGGAGATTTTTTGAATCTCCCGTTAGTTAATTAGACGTATGTAAAGTCGGGCCACCGTTTTGAACTAACGAATCATTGTAAATCCTTACATGACTGTAATATATTACTGGCGTAGTATATTAGCATGTATTAGTCATTAGGTTGCATTCATTAAGCTGAGTAGGTAACTTCTTGAGTAGAGTGTGATAGAATTTAGATAGGAGGAAGAAGAGCGAGGAAGCTCTAGGTCCTTATACAAGTTTTCATTGTAGTTTTGTAAGAGACAAAAGTTGTAATCATGTATTTATTTCTGAAATGAATAGAACAGAGAAAATTTATCCAACTGTACAGTGTTGATACTGTTTTACAGTTTTACTGTTGTTATGTGTTTTGTGGATGTATGATGTTCATGATGAAGGAATGAATTTATGAAGAATTGAATAAGTTTCAAGTGTTTCTCTTCTATAAGTTACGCAAGGAGTGCATACTGAATGCAAGGAGTGCGTGTGAAAGATTATTTTTCGACTCGAAGCCCAGAAGAGATAGCGTGGAACTTTTGTATGCAGAGTATGTGTATTAAGCCCAAGGATTGTGTATGCGAAGTCTTTGACTTGGAGAAATAACTTAGGTTTTTCTCATAAGAAAGTGTAGAGGTCAGTTGCAAGGACTGCACAAGACCATAAATCGAGTAAGTGTCGAAGAAATACTTTGGAAGAAGAATTTACAGAAGTTGGACAAGATAGAGGGTTAAGATCTATCCAAGAGGAGTCGAAGGAAACAAGGATCATTGATTTAAGGAGGGATACGCATCAACAGATCGTAAGCTCTGGGTAAATTGCTATTGGGTTTCGATTGAGAATTGAGACTGTTGAAACCCGAAGACCTAAAGAAAATCTAGATCGTCAGATCCAGAGGGATGTGTGGCAACAGATCGTGAACTTTGGATAATAATACTCTAGGAAGTTGAGAATTGAAATCTATGAACCTTGAAGTTCCGAAGTAAATTATAATCGTCGATTTGATGAGGAAAAATGTTAACAAATCTTTTATTTTGGGAGATATCCATTGTGGAGAAAGCAAGAGTTGAGATTTGAAAATCCCAAAGCCCGAATCACAGAATAAATCACAGTCGTTGATTCAAAAGGGTTAGTTCTGATCTGTAGAATTGGGAAATGATAGATTTGAACCGTCAGGTTTAGAAGTGCCATCAAGATCTTGAGATCGACGATCATGAAGGATTGTGGGGACAAAAAGTACTCGGATGTTAAAAATTTGATAGCTGGCTGCAATTGAAACCATGGTATTGCAAAAAAGACGTGTGGCGATTAGTAGTGAATTGCGGGGAGAAAAGTGGGTTGATCCCAAACCACTTTCGACCACACCCAAAGTTGTGTGTGGAAATAGCCCGAGGTCACATGCGGGAAGGATTTAACAGAGGAGGATCTAGTGCCTGAGTCGTGATCGTTCAGTAGTGAGAAAAAGTGATTGTGAGTGTTACATAACTTGCATCGAAAGACAAAAAATTCATGTGTTTATTTACAAGCAAGACCATTAAGGTTTCAAAGAGTTAATTCAGCTATGAGAATTGAAGATCCTTGACCGATAGGTCACGCAGCCCCAAGGAGAAAGGGGGGTTTTCACCAGGGATTCAAAGTCAATCAACGATCAAGATCATCTTGGCTAGGAGATCGACGACCCAAAATCACCTAGAATTTGATAAAAAATCGCTAAGTGTTGAAGTTTTCCAACAGAATTCGTTGATGGTCAAATTGATGAGTTTGGAAAACAGTTGGGTTTGATCAGAGGAAGTTTCTGATCATCGATTATGAGAGATCGAAAAATTTAAGAATTTTTTTTTACACGTCCAAATGAAGTCTTCGGTCACTAATGGCTGATGATCGGGGATCGACATATTTTGGGCGACAATTTCACACGTCGAAAGGAAATATTCGATCAACGATGGTCGTTGGAAAAATCAGTGTGATATTTAAGTTCCTCTAAGATAAATTGTCATTGGTCGATGAAGGAAAGAGGGGGATGATGTGTTATTCCACATCTACACCCATGTGTCATGCCACATCAACATCCATGTGTCGTTCCACATCGGCCAAGTTGACACTTTAGGATGATGTGCCATGCCATGTCAACATCCATGTTTCATGTCACATCAACTGCTGACACGTCAACAAAGAGTTGGTCAATCCTCGATAGTCTGGGTTCAATGGATTTTGAAAGAAAGTGGTTGTCAAAGGAATTCATCGATGGTTGGGGTTCAATGATATTTTTGGGCGATATTTGTTTTCCAAATGAAATGACCGATGGTCAATGGTTGATGATCGGGCGTCGAGGAGATTTGCGAGCAAATTGGGTTCACCGAAGAGAATCATCGATGTAGTGTTGGAGATAAATGGTTGAGATTGTTTTAAGTTGTCGATCAACAGTGAAAATTGATTTGTGGGGTTTGGAAAGTCTTATTATATCAAGGGATTAGATTTAAGGGTTTTTAACACAATGGAACATACAATTTTATATGAAATTTTCATATTTTTTAAGGTCATTATCTTGCAAGGAAATTTTGAGGGCCTAAATAACATTTTGAGCAGTTCTAATTTTCAAGATTGTATGTGTTGTAGGCTCCAAATAATTCTTTTCAACTTAAAATAAAGATCTTGAGGAGAGATTTCCAACAAGCTAATCTATTTGCAAAACATAGCTCGTATGGGAAAGTTACAACAAAAATGGTAAGGGTAAACTTTCAATGTCAAATTACTTTCATAGGGCATGAATCCTTGCTCAGAGGTATATTTGGGACACATGAGAAATATATGGAAAGCTTATGAACCAGAGAAAACAACCATGTAGCCAGATTTAAGATTTGGGTATGTAAAAAATGTGCAGGAAGAAAAAGAAGACACGTGTAGCATACAAGGGTAAATGAGTAAAACAATCAAAACTTCTACAGACCATAACTTTCATCTCGGAGCTTGGATTTGAGAAAACGAATAGTCATTGGAAAAGTCTTGGTAAGAAGAAGAGATATAGCAACTCAAAATTTTGATTTGGACAACAAAATTTTCTATAAATTAATAAAAATATTTTCGTAACAGTAAAAGAGTGGAAATTGCATCATGTAAATGTTCTAACTTTTTGCTCAGATTGAGGCATGGGTACAGTTGTTGCAAAGTTGTTTTAGAGAGAAATGCATAGAAGGAATCATATTTTGATTTGGTGCATTGTTTCCTTCATAAATTGGAATAAAGAGTAATATGTATTCTAATTGATGAAATGTTTTATGATATGCATATTCTAACAATAATTATTACTTGCACATTTTTTGCAGAATTAGAGGTACAGGAAAGAAAATTTGATTCTTATATGAGGGCTAGATTCATGGAAGATGCTCAGGGATATTATAGCCATGAGGAGGAGATCATAGGTTTGCATGTCAGCATTATAAATGTTGAGACATAGTCAAATGGGAGAAGAGATAGGAATAAGTCTATAACTATGAGAATCATGCATAGAGAAGTGCATAACTATAAGGCCGATAATGAAAGGGTCATGAAGGCTTGGGAAGATATACTTCAAATTCTGAATATGTTGAACAAGCAAGTCAACAAAGACTCTGGAACTAAGAAAGAAACTAGTGCTAGACAAGTGACAACATATAGATTCCAAAGAAAAAAGGATGATCATGGAAATGATAGGCAGTCAAGAAGCATGAGCAGGCGTTATCATTATCCAAGGCATTCCACTAGAAGAATTTGTGCAAGTTCATGGCTAGGGAGAAACCCAAGTGTTTCTCATGTCTGGAGGAAAAGGATAAGGCCTAAGGAAGATATTTTTCAAGGTGAACTTAGGAAAAGTAAGCCATCAACTTTCAATGGTGAGCACAAGAAATGAGAAGAGTTTGAGGCCTCATTATTGGAAATGAAGAAATATTTCCAGCTGCATGATTACCCCTCCTGGGTAGAATCTATAAATACAACCTATCACTTGCAAGAAAATGCAACCATGTGGAGGGAATAAATTCAACAAACCAAGCACCTTGATGAGAAAAGGACCTCATGGAGGTAGTTCAAAGGATATAAAGGTAGATATAAACATCATTCCATTTGGTTCATATGATTGTATAATTGGTATGTATTGGTTGGAAAAACACCATGTTAGCCTAGACTGTTACAACACAACAATCACATGTCTTGATGAAAAAGGGCGGCAAAGAAAGATTCAAATAATTCCAAGAGTTGTAGTTGTTAGAAAGATTTCAACTATGCAATTGAAAAAGAGTTTAAGGAAATAATTGTCAGAATATAATAGATGTGTTTATTTAACCATAGAAAATATCACTATTGTCACCCAACCATAGGTTGAAGCCACCCCCAAGCACCTTAACCTTGACAGATAATCATTCCGAAATAAAACCCTAGGCTATATAGTCAAACAAAGGTGGCACACCTTTCTCCAAGGATAGCACACCAATCAAGAGTAACAAAAGTTGATCAGAGAGTCCAAACCATAACCAAGAGATAGTCCAAGTCAAAAATAAAATCTGGTAGTTGCAGCAGTTGCAAAAACAACTTTCCTCCAAACTTGCACACAACTGGCCAACTGCAGTGCACACAAGTGTTTCTTCTATAGTTCTGAGAATCCTGACCAGAATGAAGACTGACCTCCTGTATTTATAGTATTTATGGCAGACTACATGGGCTGAATTCTCATTCTGGGTACTAATTCTTTAGTATATAACATTTCCTTTAGCCGACTTCTTCTATTGGAGGCTAATAACCTAATACAAGTAATTTTCTTGAGCCGACTTGTCTTCTAGGGTTATTAACCAATCAATTAGGGTTTCTTCTTGCTTCCCGGAATATTCTATTCTCGTCAATTTTACATGTGGAGGTAAATACCTCCTGCAAATACCATAATATCAACACTCCCCCCTAGCTAGGTAGGTATTAAAGGTAATGGTATTGAGCACAAACATACCATTCACTCGGTGGAATCAACATAGTCGCATAGATTATCTCATGATTAGATCATGAGCACCATCATCCCTATCAATGTCAACAACTGCATCATCTCTCAAAACTATATCCATCTGAGTAATCAGTCATGATGTTGGATAAGTCACTCACTCCACAGAGTGACACAAGAACCATTCTTCTAATCCGAACATATGTCCTAGAAGAATAAATGTCCTGGGCCATTTTTCGTCTGGGAAATATCTGTCCATTGATCATCCATATAGTTGATAATCATTTCCAACACTACTGATAGTCTTCAAGGCAATCAGAACAATGTCATTCAATAGAACAAAACTGTGTCTATCCATAGTAGTACACAACTACAATCCAGTGGTACACTACCACACCAAGTAGCACATCGATACTTGAACAGTGACATATAGTCACAATCAGTGGAACACATCCACCACAGTAGCATACATCTACTGTCTAGAGACATACAGTCTCCATAACAATCATTCAATATCAACCTGCACAGAAAACATTGTTATGATATAAATTGAATCATCTGGGTCATTCTTCCACTCACATCTGTGAGATCTGGAAGAGCATCTGCCCTCAAAATTTAAAACATCAATGATGAGATATATGGACTATTCTTCTCAAGAAAGGAAGAATAATTGTCTCGATTTATGAGCCTGGAACATTCACCTATCTGGTCCATTCCTCTAGCACTAAACAAAGTGCAACTTGGAGAGAATGAGTATGCCCTAGGGAATGTATGTCCCTAATTGTTGAACCTGGACCATTCACCTATCTGGGTCATTCCTCTAGCACTAAACAAAGTGCAACCTGGAAAGAATGAATTTTCCCTAGGGAATGACTGTCTGGACCATTTCCTAAGGAAATGACTGTCCTGCACCAACCTCCAAAACTGACCATTCTTTGAAACTTCTCACAACTATGAGCTTCGAAAGAATGATTGTCCGACGAGGTGAACCAGTCTTCTTGACCACTACTAAGAGTGACCGTCAAGAAGAGAGATTGTCCTAGACCATTCTTAATGCTGACCACAAGGGGAATCAATGTCTATGGTGCATCAACAATCCATCGAACCATTTTCATTACGAAAATGACCGTTCGATCTGGACCATTTTTCGAACTGGAAAATGCTTGTTTGTCAGAAATCTCAAACCACTTTCCGAACTAGAAAGGAATGACTCATCCTGGACCATTTTTCTAATTGAAAAATGAATGTCCATAAATCAATAACACATCGGTGCTCCCTCCAAACCTACGAGTCATATCTTCCTTTTTCAATAAGGAAGTTTTCTCCACGAGCTCCAGCTTGAGTACGCAAACTCTTTCATCTTATATAGAGGCTTTACCAAAATGTTTGTTTATCTTCTCATATGTGGAGATATATATTGGAGAACCACTTTCTCATTTCTGGACTTCATCATGGAGAACGTAATGCTTGATCTCAAATGTACTTCGGTATTTCTGGAACACTAGTTTTCTCTTAAGGCTTCATATAGCTCTAATCAATATAGTATATCATTGTTAGATTCATCTTTGTTTCCTTTTCGCTCATACCATCGTGGAAAAGGTCAAACTGGAACATATCCAAGTGGTACTTCTTCTATCATCATGAGAGTTTGTCATGGATTAGAAATCCATCATCCTTAGCTTATGAGTAACCATTATGATACAATATCTCTACTATAGAAAGTTTTTCACCACGCTTCTGCTGTGCATTGGAGGTTCTTTACCAAGTTGTCTTCTTTCATCTGCATACAAGGGTTTTGGTATACCTCAAAACTTTGAGGTTTCTCTACATATGCTTTTTGTTCAATTATTCTAGAGAAAAATATTTTCATTCATCTGATGTAAACTCCGATCCATGGATATTGTAGATGATATAATGGCTTATGTAGAGGTATGTCTAGTTTACTAGAACAAACAATCATCATAGTATTCTCCCTCCATCTGGGAGAACCTCTAGTTCTGGATCTCGCAATTCTTTCATTCATAAGTCTTCCATACACTCTTCTTCATCACAACTTTCAGTTCCTCTGCTTGATTACTTTTAGTGAGTTCATATCGGGCTGGTAGTCTTGTGATTCTTGATACAATGACTAGTTTATCTGGCTTTTCTTTCTCTCTTGGAATCTTCATGTTATTCCTCATGTTTCTATTTAGCTCTTGGGTCCATGGATTTTTCTATAGAATCCATGCCCTGAAGATTCCAACTTATTTCTTTCATCATGGATGTGGATGGAAAACCAGGGATACTTTAAGGCTTATTTTCGAAGAAGACTTCTTCTAAAGTCACTTGAACATGTGTTGCTTTTCACGGTTTCTACCATGGATAGATACTTCATCATCTTCAATGGATCATATTATTTAGGATTATCTCCCTCCTAATCCTTGCTTCATCCATGCTCTTCTTTTGGAATTCTGTAATCATCTCCCTCAAACCAAGAGAGCCCATGCTTCTGACTGCATCCTTATTGCATTCTGCAAAGTGTCACAAATCTTTTTCCAATTTCCTCTTGATTGCTGACTTCTTTCTACCTTTAAATCTTATGGGTTTCTTCAATATTGATTATGATTTTGGTTTGTCTTGCAGTTGTTGCTTATGTAATAGCTTCCACATGAGTTGTAACCAGGGGTTGTTGATGCACTTCATCCTTTCATGTGTATTTCTCGATTTGTAGTCATTGTGATAGCAAATCCTTATTTTGTTTATCTTCCATAGGTGTAGTTTCTTTTTGAACATCTTATCTTCTAAGAAATAGATATGCAAGATATGTACAGAAAACATGGTATGTACAAGAACTATGAAGAGTATTGTTACCTTGTCTTAAAAGAAGAAGTTTGTTTTGCCCTGCTTGATTTTCTTTGAGGGTTCCCTTTCTCAGCAACTGAAGCTTCATGTGTTTCCTTCCTTTTCTTTAACTCAGGACAATGATTCTTGTAGTGACCATATTTTTTACAGTTGAAGCCTTGTATTTTTGACATATGTTTCTCTTGATATGGCTTCTTCCTTGAGCCAAATTTCCTTTTATTCATGAAATTCTTGAATCTTGTTGTGAAGGCATGATCATCGTATTTCTTTTGGGGTTTCTCTTTTTCACAGATCCTTGATTCTTCTTGTGCACAATAAGTCCAAAGTTCTTCAAATGTAGGATACTCCTTCCTTGTGTTCATTCTTGCGACAAATGCATCCCATGTCTTGGGAAGACCATTGAGTACTATATTTACTAATTCATTCTCTGAGATGATTTCTTCAATAGCTTGTAGTTGATATCTTAACTAAGAGATCCTCACAAAGTATGATGTTATGTTGTTATCACTATTCATCTTCATGTCATAGAGCTCATTCTTCAGACTCATTACTTGTCCAACGTTTCTGACTGAGAAGAGGTTTGTTAGGGCATCATACATATTCTTAGATGAATCAAGATGGGAGATGTAGGATATCAAGTGGTATTTTATAGAATCCACTATGATACTCATGGCATTGATGTCATTTTCCTTGAAATTCTCCATAACTGTAATGTTTTGTAGCTCCTTCTCTTTTTCTTCTTCAAACTCTGGTTCCACGATCTTTCCTTTCACGATATCCATCACTATGTTCTTGGCAAGGATGAGATAAATCCTTGTCTTCCATGCTCTGAAGTTAGAAGCCCCTTCTAACTTTTTTTCTGACTTCATAGAGTAATTCATGGCTGCTTTGACTTGGTCAACCCTAGATTTGACCAAAAACTCAAACTTGACATCTTATCTTGCTGAGAGTACCAGAAGATGCGCTAGGATAGGGCGCACTAGTCTATATGGAAATTAGGTCAATCCCTTCACTTAAGGTGCCTCAACGAGAGGGTTAGGGTTTCTGCAATCGCACCTGCTAGTAAACCTAGCGACAACGATTTAGTAACTGCTCCTGCTAGAAACCCTAGCGATAGTTCTTCAACAAGCTTAGTATCCTTATGGATATGCTCCCTTCCAGTGGTTAAACTGAATGAAGGAGGTGTGGACCCATAACCTTTTAGAATATAATGTATGTGCTCATTTAACCATAGACAATATCACTATTGTCACCCAACCATAGGCCGAAGCCATCCCCGAGCACCTTAACCTTGACAGATAATCATTCTGAAAGAAAATCCTAGGCTAGATAGCCAAAAAAAGGTGGCACACCTTTCTCCAAGGATAGTGCACCAAGCAAGAGTAACAAAAGTTGATCAGAGATTCCAAACCATAACCAAGAGATAATCCAAGCCAAAACCAAAATCTACTAGCTGTAGCAACAACTCTCCTCCAAAATTGTGCACAACTAGCCAACTACAATGCGCACAAGTGTTGCTTCTGCAGTTTTGAGAATCCTGGCCAGAATGAAGACTGGCCTCCTGTATTTATAGTATTTCTCGTAGACTGCCTAGGCCGACTTCTCGTTCTAGGTACTAATTCTTTAGTATATAAAATTTCCTTTAGTTGACTTCTTCTATTGGAGGCTAATAACCTAATACGAGTCATTCTCTTGAGCCAACTTGTCTTCTAGGGTTATTAACCAATGAATTAGGGTTTCTTCTTGCTTCCTGAATTCTTGTCAAGTTTACACGTGGAGGTAAATACCTCCCGCAGCTACCATAATATCAAAAATAATTCAGATTTTTGCAGCCCATATGGAAGAGGCCGCCAAAAATAAAGTGGCAAGCATTGAAGACCATCCATTCTTAAGGGATTTTGAAGATGTTTTTAGGGAAATCCCAAGACTGCCACCAAAGAGAGACATTGATTTCACTATTGATTTGGTTCTAGGAGCTTCCCTAGTTTCTGAGATACCATACATGATAGGCACACCAAAGTTGAAGGAGTTGGAGATGCAAATTGAAGAGTTATTAAAGAAGGGGTATATACACCCAAGTGTGTCACCTTGGGTAGCCCCAGTCCTTTTTTTGAAGAAGAAAGATAGAACCTTAAGGTTGTGTATTGATTTCAGACAGTTGAATAAGGTCGCCAAAAGAACAAATATCCTCTGCCAAGAATTGATGATTTGTTCGATCAACTAAAAGGTGCAAGATTTTTTTCGAAGAATGACTTGAGATCAAGTTATCATTGAGTGAGGATAAACGAAGAAGACATTAGAAAGATAACATTCAGGACAAAATATGGGCATTATGAATTCACAATAATACCATTTGGACTATCAAATGGCCCAACTTTTTTCATGTGCTTGATGAATGGAGTGTTCAGGGAGTACCTGGACAAGTTTGTAATTGCGTTCCTAGATGATATACTCGTCTACTCTAAGTTAGAATAAGAACATGAGCAACATTTAAGAAAATTTTTGCAAGTTTTAAGAGAGCATAAATTGTATGCTAAGATAAGTAAAAGCATCTTTTATCAAAAGAAGATTCACTACTTGGAGCATATAATTTCAGTAGAAGGGATAGAAGTTGATCCTAAGGAAATAGAGGCCAATAGAAGATGGTAAACACCAAGAAATGTCACATAGGTCATATCATTCATGGGTCTTGACGATTATTACAGCCGGTTATTACCAAAGATTCATTAAATGGTTTTCAAATATTGCAAGTTCAATCACTTCATTGCAGAAGAATGGAGTGAAATTTGAATGGACTTCAAAGTGTGAAGAAAGTGTTCAATAGATGAAGGACATATAGACAAGTGCGTCAATCTTGAATATTGCATATCCAAATGAAAATTCTATGGTGTACATTGATGCATGCAAGGAAGGACTTGGTGGAGTCCTCAGCCAAAAAGATCATGTGGTATGTTACGAGTCTAGAAAATTAAAAGAGCGTGAGAGGAATTATGCTACACATGACTTGGAGTTAGCATCAATTGTACATGCATTAAAAAGATGGAGATATTACCTTATGAGAAAGAAATTTGAGCAAAAGATAGACCATTATGGTCTAAAGCATTTTTTTGGCCAGCCAACATTAAATGTCAAACAAACTAGATGACTGGAATTCCTTACTGAATATGACTTCGAGATTAAACACATCAAAGGAAAGGAAAATCAAGTGGTTGATGCACTTAGTAGGAAATCTCATGAAGTGCACATTGCAATCATTATCATATATAGGACTGATCTGAAATATAAAATTACTGAAGAATCAAATTTGGATCAACAATATCTAAAACTAAAAGAAACATTACATCAATGTAATTTTTCAGCAGAAATTTAATTATTATGAGCTGAAAGAAAATAGAATTCTCATGTACAAAGACACAGTATATGTGTCGAATTACAATGAGATGAAAATGTAGTGTTGAAGGAAATGCATAATGTGCCATATGTTGGACATTGTCACACACCCACTACAACAACTTAGATTTTTCATCTTTTCCTTCGAGGAACAGAATACTTGAGATTTTTATGGGGCCTAGTGCAAACCCTCTCCTTCCTTAACCTCCCCCAAACAACCACAAGATGGCCTTAGCGCAAGCGCCTTTCACAATTCGAGAGTTGGGAATCAAGACTCTCAACTCCCCTTTCTCCAAACACCAATACCTGAGATGCTATGCGGGTATGGCTCCCTCCTCACTAGCGCCTGCTACATGTAACCGTAGGCTAGGCCAAACACTAGCACTACTCGCAACCTCGCCAGTTGAGGTGTTGAGTTCTCATGCTCCTCCTTCACGAATCCCCGAGAAGTGAGAAGTCAATGTTGTGTGGACTCTGCCAAAGTGATGCACACATACCACTTGTCAACCCCACTATACTCTGCTCATGAGTTGTGTCATCACTTCCCATTGCATGACACCTCGGTTCTCAACATTTTGTGGCCTTAGCGATCAAGGTGCAGCTTCTTCATCCTACGAAACCCCGAGCCACGATAAGTCAACAGTGGGTTGATTCTTCCCCAGTGTGACACATTTCCACCACCGGTTATCCGATTCCTAGGCTAAATACTAGTGCTACTCACATTTCGTGACTTTGCGGGTTGGAGTGTTGAGCCCTCATGTTCCTCCTTCATGAATTCCTGAGATACGATAAGTCAACAATGGGTTGACTCCTTCCTAGGCGACATGTGTCCATCATCTGTCACCCGTTCCCACCTTTATCTGGGTTCTCGTTGTTACGCCACCTGTCAACCGTGCGGTCCCCACTTAAGGATGGGTCACGTGCTTACACGAGCCCTCGACATTCAACACTTCACGACTTCTACAATCAAAAGGAAACTCTCTCAAGTTTTGAACCCGCAATAGGCGATACCCACAAAGGTTCTAATCCAATGGTTCTTTCATTCCATGGATTCAACAGTCATGATCATGTCGCGATCTCATGAATCGTGAGTTCATGCAGCCCTACCCTTGACCTCTTAAAGTCGCGAGTCAGCGAAATGCTACTCTCCTTCCTATAGAAAGGCTAAGATCGACAGTCAAAAGGGATCCGTCATATCCTTGGATCTACGGTCCTGGGTCCCATCGCTACTTGCAAAGGATGAAAGGGGCAAGGTGTTAACACCTGCGCTCCTTCTCTAGATTCATTAGTCTTAACATATCTAGGGTATTCCTAAAAGGATTCCGACTGTCCATCAACCAAATGATAGGGTATTCTCTCTTTCTTGTAATTGGGCTCGCTATCTCTTCTAAGATTGAATAATGAAATTCAACTTCTCAGGGCCTCAAACTCCCATGACTCCGAGACCTTAGAGAGATACCCTTCCAGTCCGAGACTTAACCATTTGTACAAAAACCAACGATGACATATAAGCATACACATACATCCACTATTTCCAGTTTAAAACACCAGGAAATCATTCTACACGGAGATTATTATGGGCATATAAACACAAACATGCTTTCATGATATTCAGTTTGAAATACAAGGTATAAAACACTTATCAGATCTACCAGGTGTGATGAAACTACTGAGAGGGGTGCTCATTTCCACCCAACCGTAGTCTCAGTGACTCCAAACAGATTTACCAATAACCACCCCTGAGCTAGACCACGATGCTTTGAGGTTTAGTCTCCTACTTCTAGCTCAATAGAAATCAAGGACGAAGGTTACTCTCCTTTTCCTGATACAGGAAAATAATCTAGGACGAAGGTTACTCCTACTGGTATTTAGAACTCCCTGTGTTTCTAGGGTTTCTCCAGTCTCTTTCGCGATCCCCCATCGTGCGCACTGCTCTCTCCTACCACATTTCCTCTCTTGATAATTTTTGTCTGCAAGGTTGCATGTGGCATGAATTCCGCCATCTGTGGTCAGGTTTGAGGGCTATTACAGATGGGAGGTTCACCCCCATCCCCTCATTAATTCTTGAGGAGCCTCCCCACCTACCAATATGACAGGAAATCCATTCCAAGATCAGAGAGCTGCTTTGGTTTGTGAGCAAGTATAAACCAGTACAGTACTGGCTCGGTGGAAGTTAACGCAACCATTCTAGGTCCCTTCCACCACCTCTCATTAGCCATCGTGGTCTCTTTTAGCACATCCCATTTCTCAATAGTCATGCAACACATATTCATTATATAATTTACATTCATCTACCTTTTATGCAAAGGTCCGTCAAAACAAACATTCACATCTTTGAGTTTTCCATAGTTCTTGGCCAATATAGTTATTTTTACAGACTGGGGGAAACAAGGTGTTACAATTCCCTCCCCTTTAAAGGAACATCTTCCTCAATGTTATATCTATCAATATGACATGTATGTATAGAAGTAAACAAAATTGGATATTCCTGTTTCATGGCATCTTTCATCTAGGCCAAAATGTTTCCACTGCACCTTGACCTGTGTAATGGTTTGGTTCCTGAGTGGGGTTTCCTTTCTGTCCAGTATGCATTGAGGTTCTGGCAGAAATTCTCCCTCCGGTTCCACCTGGATCACAGACCAGTCAATTATATGATTAGAATCATGTACATATCTCTTCAATAATGAAACATGGAAAACATTATGTTCTTTTATTGTGGGAGGATGTGCTAGCCTATAGGCTACAGGTCCCACTCTATATAGAACTTCAAAGGGTCCACAATACCAAGGTGTCAACTTGGCACAAGATCCCATCCTCAGGGAACTCTTCCTGGGCCTAAATATGAGATATACGTGGTTTCCCGTCTCGAATTCTCTCGGAGTTCTCTTTTGGTCGGCATAACTTTTATGTATGTTCTGAGCGACAATTAGATTTTGTTTTATCTGAGTCACTTGTTGTTCCATTTATTTCAATATGTCGGGTCCAATAGTAACTCTGTTCACGGGATTACTCCAACTGACTGGAGTGTTGCATGGTATTCCATAGAGGACTTTGAAAGGGCTCATCTTCAGGGATTCTTGGTAGCCATTGTTGTAAACGAATTCCACCAGTGGTAGGTAATATTCCCACTTTTTGGGTTGATGCATTACATGCATCCTTAGCATGTCTTCTAATATTTGGTTCACTCTTTCCATCTGTCCATCGGTTTAAGGATGATAGGCTGTGCTAAACAGTAATTTGGTCTCCAGACCAACCATCAAGGATTTCCAAAAGTTGGAAGTAAATTTCGGGTCTCTATTAGACACGATCTCTTTAGGCATACCATGTAGTCTGAATATCTCCTTCATGAATACACTGGCGATATCTATTGCCTTGTAAGTCGATTTGATGGGGATAAAATGGGTAGACTTTCTCAATTTATCCACCACTACCATGATGGCGTCATTCTGTTTAGTCGATGTTGGTAATCCGGTGATGAAGTCCATGGTAATGGTTTCCCACTTCCATTATGATATTGGTAAAGGTTGTAATAATCCTACTGGGTGTCGGTGTTCTGCTTTAACCTATTGCCATTCTATGCATTTGGCTAAGTACTCAGCTATGTCTTTCTTCAATCCAGGCCAATAGAATTGTTTTCTGGTGGCTGTGATCATCTTCTGGTATCCGGGATGACCAGTATATGGCCTTTTATGTAGTTCATCCATTATGAACCTCTTCAAGTCATCACATTCTGGAATATACAATCTGTTTTTGTAAGTTAGCATACCTCCATCTATCATCTAGTAGCCTTCATATTTTATTCTCGTGGGTTCTCGCTCTAGGTACGAGATCACGGTCTAGAAGAATGTGTCTGTTTCTTGTGCATTCTTGACTTTTTCTTTGACATTTGTCTTGCAGGTGTTCACCACTGCCAGATGAATTGTTTTCATACTTTTGCTAAGGGCACTAGCCACCTTATTTTCCTTTCCCTTGATATGTTTGATTTTGAAATCAAACTCACTAAGAAGGGCCATCCACCTAGATTGTCTAGCATTGAGTTTTGGTTGGTCAAATAGAGATCGCAACCCACAGTGGTCTGTCATAAGTACAAATTTTCTTCCTAGGAGGTAATGCCTCCACATTTTTAAGGAGTGCACTATGGAAGCCAGTTCTAGTTTATGGGTCACATAGTTGACTTTGTGCTCATTCAATTTTCGAGATTCATAGAAGACTACACTTCCTCCTTGCAAAAGGACTCCTCCAAGCCCTTCCTTGTAGGCATCTGTGCACACAAGGAAGTCAACTTCGGGATCGTCAATCTTCAACACGGGTGCATGGGTCAGTAAATGTTTTAGGGCTTGAAATCTTTCTTCACGTTCTTGTGTCCACGTGAATTTAGCTCCCTTTTTCTGGAGGGCAGTGATTGGACAACCAATCTTGGAGAATCATTTTATAAATCTCCTATAGTATCTTGCTAAGCCCATAAAGGATCTGATATCTGAAACATCCTTTGGGGTAGGCCATTCCATGATGGACCTGGTCTTGTCAGGGTCTACTGCTACTCCTTCTTCAGATATGACATGACCCAAGTAATGTATTTGCTTCTGGAAAAAATCGCACTTGCTAAATTTGGCATAGAGTTGATGTTCTCTTAACACTTGAAGCACGAGTCCAAGATGTTCCTCATGTTCCTCTCTAATCTTGGATTAAATTAATATATCGTCAATAAAACCAGTACAAATTTGTCTAGGAATTTGCTAAGCACATTATTCATCAGGCACATAAAAGTGACAGGGGCATTGGTTAATCCGAATGGTACTACCACAAACTCATAGTGACCATATCTCGTCCTGAAGGAAATTTTGTGGATGTCTTCACCCTTGATTTAGACTTGATGGTATCCAGATCTCAAGTCAATATTTGAGAAGATGGAAGCACCTCCCAGCTGATCGAACGGGTCATCGATCCTGGGTAAGGGGTACTTGTTCTTTATGTTTACCTTGTTTAGTTGTCTATAATCTATACATAGTCGGAGGGTACCATCTTTCTTCTTTACAAATAGAAATGGTGCTCCCCATGGAGATACGTTGGGCCAGATATAGCCTTTGTCCATCATTTCTTTTAGTTGTAATTTAAGCTCAAATATATCAGGTGTGTTCATCCTGTAGGGTGTCCTAGACACTGGCACCACTCCTGGTGCAAGTTCTATCGAGAAGTCAATGTCCCTTCTCGGAGGTAGACCTGGTACCTCTTCTGGAAATACATCTCTATATTCCCTTAGTGTGGGGTGATCTTCGAGGCTTGGTTTGTCATATTCAACTGATTCCAACACCTGTATCACATAAAGTAGACATCCCTTTCTGCAATACTTTCTCATTTGAAGGGATGATATTCGTCTCACCGAGACAGGTTTTTGGATCCCTTGAAGGGTTATCCTTCTTCCTTCTTCACCTACACATTCTAAAGTTTTATGGTAACAGTCCAGTCTGGCTTTATATGTGGCTAGCCAGTCCATTACAATCAACAGGTCATATGATCCTAGGGGTAGTATGTTAAGGGATGCTTGGGTGGAGAATTCACCCATAGTGAATTGGCAAGCTGGTATCACCTCCGCTACCTTTCTTTTGGTGCCAGTGGCTAACTGTACCATCCATGGTTTGGCGTGTTTATGTGGCTGTAATTTACACTTATCAATAGCTTTAGGAGCTATATAACTCAAATTTGAACCAGGGCCAATTAGAATATATGCTAGATGGTTGGTGATCATATCTTCCATCTCCACCACTGAAGCTTGGTGGTTAGCTTGTTTATTATCCAAGGCTACATAAATTTGCGACACACTCCTGGCCATGTCACTGACGGTGGTATCTTCTTGAATGTTGTAAATTCTCTGACTGTTCTATTGTCGGTGCGGGCAGTCCCTCAGTAGATGTTCTTCTCCACAACCCCAACATTTCAAGGGTTCTCTCTTTGGGTTATCAATCTTTCCTGGGGTAGATCCAGAAGGTTTATTTCCGCTCTGGGAGGGGAAATTCTGCTGGTGTACACTTTGGGTTGGGAAGCTCATCCTTGAGTCCTTCTTATAGTTTTTAAATCTTGGGGATTTAAACGCCTTTTTCTGGAATCCCGAACTATTCTTCTTCTTCCAGTTTTTGTGAGGTTCTGTCCGATGCCCCAGCTGTTAGTAAAAATATCTTGCCTTTCAGATAGTTTCTTCTAGGTTCTTTGGCTCATCAAACTCAATCTTGTTCTAACAGTCCTTAGGTATTCCACTGATGAATCGTTGCACCTTTTCCTTCTCTGCTTTATATAGGGTACGTACCTCAGCAATTCAAGAAATCTGCTAACATATTCCTCTATGGTGTGTTGCCCCAGTTTGAGTTCATAGAATTCTTTAGTCTTTTCGTTGAAATACTTTTCTGACAGATACTTCTTTCTAAAGTATTTCTCAAACCATTCCCAAGATAGGTCCTCTTCGTGAATCCCTTTTACATTATTAAGGTCTTCCCACCAGATGGAAGCCTTTCCATTCAAGTTGAAAGTGGTTATTCGAGCCTTCAAGTTTTCTGAGAAGTCGTGGACTCTAAAATACTTCTTTAGTCCAAGCAACCAGGCCTCCGCTTCCTCCCCTTTCTTTATTTCACCGTCGAAAGAGGGTGGTTTAGCCTTCTTGAATTCTTTGAGATTGTGACTTTTGGAATGCTTTCGCTTCTTCCATTTTCTTCGGGAATAGGAACTAGTTCTGCTACTAGAAGATCCCTCTGAGTCGTCAGTTTCCTTCCCAGAGGAATCGTCCAACGCTTGTCCCTTATCTCTGGGGTGGACCTTTCTTGAGGTGCTCTTCTGAGTGTGGCCACTTAAAATACCATGTTTCCATATCTCAGGTGGACTTCGACTTTTCTTTGTCCATCGTCGATCCACGTGACTGGTGTCAGGTTCATGCTGCAATTGTCTTTGTATGTCGGATAAAATCTGCAGCAAGACTGCATTAATTTATGTCTTCTTCTCTTGCTCATTTATCAACCTCTCATTGTCAGCCTTTCATCTCTGTAGTTCAACCATGAGGCTTCTCACGGTCTAAGCTAGATTGGGAGGGGTCTCTACCACTCTCCTTTCGTTAGACTCTTCATCTCTATTGTGGGAGCCATCCCCCACTTCTTGGTGCATCACCATTCGATACGTCTGTAGTTTCCCACAGTTGATCGTCTGCTTGTTGTGTAAGAAAAACACTTATTGTTAGTCAACATTATATTCATTCATAATCGGTGCATAATTCATATTTATTTTTTTCAAACACACACAGAGTAGGAATTTCCATTCTTAACTTTGGCTTTTGCTAAAGGGGTTAAGATAAAAGGTTACTCTTTTTAAGAGTACTTCAAATGGAGTTTTTGCGCAACTCATTCATGAGCCCAAGTAGGCCAAGTGTTTTAACCATGCTCTGATACCAATTTTTCACACACCCACTACAACAACTTAGATTTTTCATCTTTTCCTTCGAGGAACAGAATCCTTGAGACTTTTATGGGGCCTAGTGCCAACCCTCTCCTTCCTTAACCTCCCCGAAACGACCACAAGCTGGCCTTAGCACAAGCGCCTTTCGCAACTCGCGATTCGGGAATCAAGACTCTCGGCTCCCCTTTCTCCAAACACCGATACCCGATATGCTATGTGGGTATGGCTCCCTCCTCACTAGTGCCTGCTACATGTAACCATAGGCTAGGACAAACACTAGCACTACTCGCAACCTCGCCAGTTGAGGTGTTGAGTTCTCATGCTCCTCCTTCGTGAATCCCCGAGATGCGAGAAGTCAATGTTGCGTGGACTATGCCAAAGTGACGCACACACGCCACTTGTCAACCCCACTATACTCTGCTCACGAGCTGTGTCATCACTGCCCGTCACACGAGTCCTCAGCTCTCAGTGTTTCGCGGCCTTAGCGATCAAGGTACAACTTCTTCATCCTGCGAAACCCCGAGCCACGATAAGTCAACAGTGGATTGACTCTTCCCCAATGTGACACATGTCCACCACCGGTTACCCACTTCCTAGGCTAAATACTAGTGCTACTTGCATCTCACGACTTCATGGGTTGGAATGTTGAGCCTTCATTCTCCTCCTTCATGAGTTCCTGAGATATGACAAGTCAACAATGGGTTGACTCCTTCCCAGGTGACATGTGTCCATCATCTGTCACCCATTCCCACCTTTCTCTGGACACTCATTGTTATGCCACTTGTCAATTGTGTGGTCCCCACTTAAGGATGGGTCACGTGCTTTCACAAGGCCTCAACGTTCGACACTTTGTGACTTCTACAATCGAAAGGAAACTCTCTCAAGTTTTGAACCCCCGATAGGTGATACCCATGAAGGTTCTAATCCAACGGTTCTCTCATGCCTTGGATCCAATGGTCACGATCACGTCGCAATCTCATGAATCATGAGTTCATGCAGCCCTACCCTTGACCTCTCCAAGTTGTGAGTCAGCGAAATGTTACTCTCCTACCTATACAAAGGCTAAGATCGACGCTCAATAGGGCTACGTCATATCCTTGGATCTATGGTCCTGGGTCCCATTGCTACTTGCAAAGGTTGAAAGGGGAGAGGTGTTAACGCATGTGCTCCTTCTCTAGATTCATCGGTCATGATAGATCTGGGGTATTCCCAAAAGGATTCCGACCGTCTGTCAACCAAATGATAGGGTATTCTCTCTTTCTTGTAATTGGGCTCGCTATCTCTTCTGAACTTGAATCACGAAATTCAACTTCTTGGGGCCTCAAAATCTCATGACTCCGAAACCTCAGAGAGATACCCTTCTGGCCCCAGACTTAACCATTTGTACAGAAACCAATGATGACATATAAGCATACACATGCATCCACTATTTCCAGTTTAAAACACTAGGGAATCATTCTACACAGAGATTGTTATGGGAATATAAACACAAGCATGCATTCATGATATTCAGTTTGAAATACAAGGTATAAAACACTTATCAGATCTACCATGCATGATGCAATTGCTGAGAGGGGTGTTCGTTTCCACCCAACCGTAGGCTCAGTGACTCCAAACGGATTTACCACTAGCCACCCCCGAGCTAGACCATGATGCTTTGAGGTTCAGTCTCCTACTTCCAGCTGAACATAAATCAAGGACGAAGGTTACTCTCCTTCTCCTAATACAGGAAAATAATCTAGGATGAAGGTTACTCTCCTTCTCCTGGTATTCAGAACTCCCTGCGTTTCTAGGGTTTCTCCAGTCTCTTTCGCGATCCCCCATCGCGCGCACCGCTCTCTCCTACCACATTTCCTCTCTTGATAATTTATGTCTGCAAGATTGCGTGTGGTGCAAATTTTGTCGTCCGTGGTCAGGTCCGAGGGCTGTTACGGATGGGCGGTTCACCCCCATCCCCTTATTAACTCTTGAGGAGCCTCCCCACCTACCAATATGATGGGAAATCCATTCCAGGATCAAAGAGATGCTTTGGTTTGTGAGCAATTATAAACCAGTACAGTACTGGCTCGGTGGAAGTTAACACAACCATTCTAGGTCCCTTCCACCACCTCTCATTTTCCATCATGATATCTTTTATCACATCCCCTTTCTCAGCAGTCGTGCAACACATATTCATTATATAATTTACATTCATAGACCTTTTATGCAAATGTTCATTAAATCAAACATTCACATCTTTGAGTTTGACATAGTTCTTGGCCAATATAGTTATTTTTACAGACTGGGGGAAACAGGGTGTTACAGACACCCAGGATATCAGAAGAAAATTGCAGTTGCAAGAAGCTAATACTTTTCGCCAGGAGTGAAAAAAGAAGTGGAAAATTACATAGCAAGATGTCTAGAATGCCAAAAGGTAAAGACGAATAATAGACATCTAGCAAGATGATTGCAACCACTTCCCATTCCATAATGGAAGTGGGAAGTAGTTACGATTGATTTTATTACTACGATACCCATAACCGTGAAGAAACATGATTCCATCATGGTGGTGGTGGATAAATTGACTAAGGAAGCACATTTCATTCCAATGAAGACAACACACAATGCATCAAATACTGCATAAATTTATATGAAATAAGTTGTTAGGTTACATGGGGTGCCTAAGGAAATAGTTTCAGACAAAGATCCAATGTTTACTATGAATTTTTAGAAATCTCAGTACAACTTATCACCCAGAGTCAAATGGAAAAACAGGGAGGACTAATAGAATAATTGAAAACATTCTCGGGATTTATGTGATGGATCAACCATCAAAGTGAGAAGATTATATCCACTTAGTGGATTTTTCTTACAATAATGAGTATCAGGCCTCACTAAAAATGAGACCATTTGAAGCATTGTATGGTAGGAAGTGTAACACTCAAGTGAGTTGGGATAATCCAGCAGATAGAGTAGTTGTTGGGCTAGATTTGTTGAAAGAAATGGAAGGGTAGATGGAAAAGATCAAGCAGAACTTAAAGGTTTCCCAGGATAGGCAAAAAAATTATGTAGACAATAATAGAGTGTTTAAATATTTCAATGTGGGAAAACATGTGTTCTTAAAGGTGAAAGAAAAGAGAAGTTCGCTAAGATTAGGTAGTTTCCCAAAGTTGGCAGCAAGATATTGTGGACCTTTTGAAATCTTAGAAAAGATAGGGTCATTTGCATATATGCTAGCATTGTCTGCATCTATGAGAGTTCATAATGTATTTCATGTGTCATTATTAAAAAAATATGTTTCTGAACCTAACCACATAATTGATTGGAATGTGATCCAAGTGGAGAACGAAGAATATTTTCAGGTGGAACTAGTACGCATCATAGACCGAAAAGTCAAAGTACTCAAGAACAAAGCCATAGGGTTGGTAAAGGTTTAATGGACCTGCTACAGTCTTGAAGATGCTACATGGGTGATCTGGATTTATGAGCATAATGAAATGAAACACATATCTATAACACTAAAATAGAGATGCAGTAAATAATAGCATAGATACAATGAAACTTAACTTCTATTCAAAAAAGAAATTTGTTGAAATTGTAAAATGCAGAATGAAACAATCTTGCTCGAATGGTGGTAGATAATCTCTGAGAAGAGATGCGGCGGTTATGTGCATTCACCTAAGCACATTACAATGAGATTTACAACCCTTTGTAGCATCAATAAGTAATTATAAAAGCCTACACATCCAAAAACCTAACCCTAGGAGATCAAGCACCAAAATTCATGTGGGCCATGATGGGGTAAGTTGGTACATGAACTTCCCAAGGTTGTAACTTTTTCATACGATCTTCGTTTTAGGTGCACGATAGCCCATTGGAAAGGTATATCCAAGGAATAAAAAAAATTCCATCAAAATCTAACCCCATATATGGTTTGATTGTGGCGAGCCCAAAAAAAGTTGTTTAGGGCCTCAAAATGGCCCCAGAAGTTTAGAACCCAAAAAGCTAGAAAACACAAATTGCCAAGATGAAAACTATATGTGAGCTAGTTGGAAGAGTTGGGTGGCCATGGATATCCACTTGGATAAATCCTCCCCCCTCAGGAAGTAATGGTATGCATTGCATTGACTTCCCCCATCAAATGAGGGAATTTCCATTGAATTTGGCCCCGAGTGAGCCACTTGCCTTGGTGCAGGAGTTACCCCACTTTGACAACCCGATAAACCTAAAGATTTTGCTGGTGAGTTCCCTTGATCTATGTGTACATGATATGATCATCGGATGTCTGTTCCATGCATTCATGGTTGATATTTTTCGGTGTCAATTGTTCTACTATCTCTGAGTTTTCCAATAATGGTGGAAAGTATGGACGAAGCAGGTCCACATTAAACACTTGGTGCAATCCAAGGAAGGGGGGCATGTTGAGCTCAAAATCATTGTCACCCACAACCTTGGTGATGGTTTAAGGTCCATAGTGGAGTGGAGAATCTTTCTATGGGGTCTTGTAAGGAGTTATTTCTGCAAGTGAAACCAAGCTTTATCTCCCTCCTGAAACTTGTGTGGAACTCAATGTTGATCATGGATTTGCTTGTACTTGGCATTGGACTTTCAAAAAATATTATCAAATTGTTGGAAGATGTGTTGGATTCATTCAATGAAATAGGTGGCTTTGTCATATTTAGTTTGAGCATGGGACGATTATGCTTGTGTGGAAACAAGGGGTAGTGCAACATGCATGGAACCTAATGGTTGAAATCCCAACCCCACCTAAAAAGGGTTGTGACCGATTGGAATGTGTATGGATCTATTGTAACTATGTTGAAAATAGGTAAGACTCTCATCCCATGTGAGAGGATTCTTGGAATTGTACATGCACAAGATATACACAATCATCATGTCGACGAACTTGGTTTAGCCATCCATTTGGGGGTGGAAGGAAGTGGATTTGGTAAGCTTGGTGTCTAACTGTGACTAGAGGCTCGACTAGAATGTGTTGAGGAAACAATTGTTCTGATCTAAGATGATGGTTTGTGGTATCCCAAAATGTAACCACACTCGTTCCAACAATATCTTGGCAATGGCCTCCACTGTGATGCTCTTCTTGCAAGCGGCCATAATAGCCATCTTGGAAAATCGATCAATAACAAAAAAAACACACTCATTTACCTGCTTGGTTGAAGGAAGGTCTAACATGTAGTCCATCAAGATGGATTCCTAGGGCCTATCGGGAGTAGGCAGAGGGGTGTACATGCCTTATTTCTTAATGGTCGGTTTGAAAATGGCACAGGCCATGTAGGACCTGATATACTTGTTGACATCCTGTCAAAGTTTTGGCCAATAGAAATGTTGTTTCAGTACTGCCATTGTCTTTTCTACATCGAAGTGTCCTACCACCCGATTGTAGTGAGCTTCCCAAATCTACTTCGCTCACTCACTTGATGGGATGTAGAGATGGCCCAAATGGCACAACAATCCATCCTGAAGATGGAAATCAATGATAATTGTGTTTGTGCCCAACATATGGTAGGTAGTGGCGAAGCCAAGATCTCTCTTGCAGATTTGGGTCTATCCAGAGGTCTCATGTCGATAGGAGTGTATCATGGTGGTCAGTGATACAACTAGAGGTCGGTTGAGGCATTTAGCAACATAGTTGGTGCTCCCTCTGTTATACTTGATGTTGAGATGGAACTGTTGCAAGTATGTGGACCACATATGATGGCGGTCATTCTGTAATTTTCTTTATGTCTGCATGAACTGCAAAGTCTTATGATCAGTGTGGATGGTTGTCTCCTTCCTGAGAATGTAGTGTCTCCATTGGCGGTAGTATTGTATAGTGGATTACATTTCTTTGTCGTAAGTGGGGTACTTAAAAACGATATCTGATAGTGTCTCACTATGATAGGCCATGTGATGTTCATGTTGAGTGAGAACTGCTCCCAGAACATAGTCTGAAGCATCTATCTCAATCTCAAAAGGATGTTGTTGTTCAGGTAATGAGAGCATCAGGGTTGAGCACAAGCACTGCTTCAAATTATTGAACACTTTCTGTTGCGACTATCCCCACACAAACTTTTCCTTGCCACCACCTATGGTCACTTGGCTAAGAGACCATGCAATATGGGAGAATTGCAACACAAACCTGCGAAATAAATTGGCAAGGCCTAAGAAGCTATGAAGCTCAGTGAGTGTGGTCAGGGTTGTCCAGTCACAAATGATCTGGATCTTGGCTGGATAAACATGCATCCCATGCTCATCAACTATGTATCCTAGGTACTTAACCTTGTTCATGTTGAAGGAGCATTTTTTCTAAATTTGCATATCGATTTTGTTTCCACAAAGTGTGCAGAATCTATTGAATATGGTGTAAGTGTTATGCCCAACTCTGGTTGAAGATGAGGATGTCATCCAAATACAACACCAAAAAATAATTGGTGAAAGGTTGAAAGATATCGTCCATCGTCCTCATGGAATTTTTCGAGGCATTCATCAAGTCAAAGGGCATGACCAACCATTCAAAAAGACCTTCTTTGGACTTGAAGGAAGTATTCCATACATTGGTATTCTCTATTGGAACATGGTGGTAGCCGGAATTCAGATTAATCTTATTGAAGTATTTGGCCCCTTTGATTTGGTCAAGGAGATATTCAATTCAGGGAATTGGGTATTGATTCCTGACTGTGATTTTATTTAGGGCCCGATAATCAATGTAGAGTCACCAGGTCCCATATTTGATCTGCACGAGAACGATTAGGATTCCATAAGGTGACGAGCTTGGTTGGATGTGCCCCTTTTCGAGAAGCTCTCGGATCTGATGCTTGATTTCCTCATTTTCTGACAAAGAATGATGATAGACTGGCCCATTGGGTAGTAGTGCATCGGGGGTCATATCAATTGAATGCTTGACCTGACTGTGTAGAGGTACCCCAGTGGGTGAGGAGAAGATGTATTTGTATTCTTTTACGTCCTTATCCACTTTATTTTGTTGTGTGGAGAGACCTGCCACGAAGGCCATGGATGTGGGTGAAACCTTCCACTCACTTTGAGCGTGAATCACGAAGATGAAAAAATTCCTCGTTTGAGAGATGACCTTCCCTCATTTCTTAGTAGAGATCAAGGAAATGGAAATAGGTGAGACTACCTCGGGTATCCTGCTCAATTTCCTGCCCAAAGAAATAATAACTCTACGATGCCTAGACACATATATAACATGATGTTTCCATAAATAAGGTTGGCCCAAAAGGACATCACAAACTTCAAGAGGGGAGGCATCACACAATACCTCATCTTTGAATGGTTTGATGTCGTATGGTAGGTGCCATTGTTGGCTGACCCGGAGATCGCTTCCTTGGAAAATCCATTCGATGGTGTACATATGTGGGTGCAGTGTTGTCAACAGATCCAACCGATTGACAACCTCTACTGAGATGAGGTTCTTCTGGCTACCATTGTCAATGATAAAGTGAAATGGAGTACCCTTCACCCACATATATGAATGAAATAGGTGCTCCCCTTCCTCCGGTTCCTCGGGTTCACCGAGCTAGATCTTGGTGGTAGAAATGGTGGCACTGGGTTCTGCGTCAATGATCTATGAATGAAATAGGCGCTCACCTTCCTCTGGTTCCTAAGGTTCACCGAGATGGATCTTGGTGGTAGTAACGATGGAACTAGGTTCTGCATCAATGATCTATCTCCCTTTTTATGGTTCTGACTCAGAGTCAGAACACACATCTTATTCAGAGGCTTTCACCTCGGCCACCAATGACTGCTTTGAGAAGAATTCAATGGTGTTATGCAAGGGGATCTTGTGGAACTCATACCACTTCACAGTGTCTTTCTGTGTCTTTCCATTTCCCTTATTTATTTGCATCTTAGAATGTTTTTCCTAAGGCTATTCATATTTTTTTTTTCCTTTGTTCTGTAGGTTAGGGTTTCCTTTTCCCTACTTCTTTTGTGAGGGGTTCACAAACCCAAACTACCGTGTCTTTTGTTTAAGCTTCTACTCTATTTTGACAACATATCGATAGGGCACGCCCAAGGATGAGATGTCCATAAACTCCATTTCTGTCTGGATGTGTCTATGAAAACCTCTGTGGTACTTGAGCACCAGATGTTTCTCGGAGTCATACCCAACTTTTTGCACAAGGTATGGAAGACATTGGCAAACTCTGGAATTGTTTGGTCCCTTTATTTCCACATTGTTTTCCATCTTGTATATAAGTCATCTTAACTTCCAACATGGTAGTATTTTTCCTTAATAGCATCCCTGAAAGAACCCCAAGTGGATGCGATTACAAATAATGTAGATTCCTTTGTTTCCTTTTGTTCCCATAAAGTCTCCCACCAATATTTGATATGGGGGACAACCTTAAGGAGAACAAATGTAATATTTTCTCTATCGAAAAAGTTATGGACAGAAAAATACCCTTCCATAAAGTTTAACCATTTTTCTACAGCATCTGCATCTATTTGACCTTCAAATATAGGAATATCAAAATTGATATGTGCCTTGAAAGGGGTGACACCTCCACTCAGGGAAGATGCGTCGCCTGTTGGTAGTCATTGAAGTATTTGCACAAAATTATCCATCATCTCGTTCCTATGTCATGCGAGGGATTACTCGAGAAAAAATTTAAATGGATCTCCTGCCCCATTGTCTCTCTTTTCTTCCTCCATGGGCGGTCGTCGGATTCAATGAGGCCAATCTTGCAAAGCCTCAAATAGTTATATTCCCAACTACTTATACCCTAACCTAGTAGGGGACATGCAAAAAGAAACGAATGAAGAGGAGACCTCTCTGATACCAATGATATAGATTTATGAGTGGAATGATATGAAACACAGATCTATAACATTAAAATAGAGATACAATAAAAAAATAATAGAGATACAATGAAACTTAACTTATATTCAATAAAGAAATATGTTGAAACTGTAAATTGCAGAATGAAACAATCTTTCTCAAATAGTGGTAGCTAATCTCTGAGAAGATATGTGGCATCTATGTTCATTCAGTTGAGCACATTACAATGAGGCCTCCATCCCTTTTTAGCTACCACTATTCGAGATGCTCATTCAGTTGAGCACATTACAATGAGGCCTCCATCCCTTTTTAGCATCAAGAAGTAATCATAAAACCCTAGACATCCAAAAACCTAACCCTAGGAGATGAAATGCCAAAAGTCATGTGGGCCCTAATGGGGTAAGTCAGTACATCAACTTCTCGAGGTCGTAACTTTTGCACACAATCTCCATTTTAGGCACACGATAACCCATTGAAAAGGTTTATCCGAGGAATACACATTTTTCCGTTACTCTCTAACTTTGTATACAGTGTGACTATAGCGATCCCAAAAAATGTTGTTTAAGGCCTCAAAATGGACCCAAAAGTTTAGGAACCGAAAAGCTAGAAAAAAAACTGCCAAGATGAAAATTGTATGTGAGTTGGTTTGAAGAGGTGGTTTGTCATTGATATCCACCTAGATCAATCCTCCCCCATTAGAAAGAAATTGTATCCATTCCATTGAGCTCCCCCATCAGATGAGGAAATTTCTATTGAATTTGGCCCCAGGTGAGCCACTTGCCTTGGTGTAGGAGTTGCCCCGCTTTTACAACCCGATAAAGTAAAAGCTTTTGTTGGTGAGTGCTCTTGACCTGTGTGTCCATGATCTGATCATTGTGTTGTTCCTGAGTCTGTACTAAGGCTTAAAGTACAGTGTCAAGGCATCCAAAAATATGATAATAGTTGATAGAGGATTTCGCTAACCTTGGTGTGGGAAGCTAATGAAGATTTCTGCGTTCACGTTGTCTTGCTTCCA